>JAULJZ010008200.1:0-16639 GCA_032270985.1 Heliamphora pulchella | reverse complement strand
ATTGATTTTCAGGATTCAATTGCCAATTGAATGGCCAATTCAATTGCAATTAAATTCTGCTATTGAATTTTGGAATTCAATGGCCAATGAATTCACAGATTCCAACAACTTGATCATCAGAGGGTCCACCGATATAAAACCACCGGCGGGCATCTCACCCATTTCTTGTGCAGACTCACACGTGACATTCTCCCCTGACATCACAGCCAACTTGAACGGGACCAGTAGATCCCAATCCTGATCCTCGCCAGTCGTTAAAGCAGAAAGGAGAATTTTGCTGGCAATGAAGGTGTTTGGTATTGTTAAAATTTGTGGCTTATAAATTATGGTTTATAGTAAAAATTATGAGTGTTTGGTAAAAATTGTAATTTTTAGCTGAAATAAAAAAAAAATTATAAGCTATATCAGAAGTTGTTGATGTTTAAAATTTTTTTGTAATTTATCGCTAAAATTAATAGTAAGAAGTTATAAATTAAGCGAGAGCTTGCCAAACACCCTGCCTTTTTAGTCTTGTTTGGGTGACATTATAAGAATTTAACTTCTTTTAAAAAAATGATCAAGTTTTTATTTTATTTATTTTATTTTTTTAGATCATCTTAAGTTAAAATTCTCAATCAAAAAATAAAAGAAATTCACTAAATATAAAAATAAATAACATATAATTTAATTTATTGACTTGTTTTTGTCTTTTTAATTTCTCTTCATATTTTGGTCAAAAAAAATATTACTTTTTTTAACTTATCTCCATATGAAGAGTAAAAAAAAGTACAGTAATTTGATCAAAAAGTAAAAAAAATACATAAAATAAATAAATAAATAAATAAATAAATAATTATCCCAAACTTGCCAATAAATGTTATATGTGTGCAACCAGCGAAATTATACTCACAAATATATACATACTAGTGTCGCGCGCGCTTAATGCGTGTTGCTAAACATTCACAGTTAACTTTAATGAAATTAACTTGCAAAGGTTATTATTTGGAACAAAACTTCTAATAAGCAATTTATAATTATTCATTACTAATTACTATTAGTATCTTATCTAATATCGATCGTATCATCCATATTAATAATTGGATTAAGAGATATATAAATAATTTATTGATATATAAAATAATTATAAAGTATCATTTTTTAACTATTACACTTCATGTTGCAATTGTCGAGGAGCACTATGGATTTCCTTGGTTATTATCATTAATTGTCACCATCATAATATATTTTTTTTATCAGAACCTTTTTAAAAAAAAATAATTGCTCCATCTATATATGTTAATATAATCAATATTTCTCATCCTTATTAACAATTGTCTTCATTATTATGCGGAAAAAAATATTTATGAATAAAGATTCATGTGTTCTCTATTGTCGTTGTTAATTCACCATCTTACCGTTTAAGAGTTTATATTGTGCACCATATTCATAAATTTAAAATAAAATCTTAACTGAGATATATGAATATAGGCTTGCAATCAAATTTTTAGTGTCAGAGTTAAATTTACAACAAAATCAAAACTGTCATCAAAATTGATTTTGGAAATAAAATGACAACTGAACATTGTTACAATAAAATGCCAAATTCAATTATCATAGTACAAATTTGTATTTTTAAATATCAAATTTATAATAAGTGGTATTGATGTATTTGCAAAGAAATGCCAAATTCAAACCCCAACAAAGAGAATATTAGCTACTTATTGTTATCTTAATAAACTATCATAAAATAACTTCGTTTAATATTCGTTTACTTTCATAACCAAATAAAGGCAGTGTAATGGCTAATTTATTTATTTTTATTTTTTTGTGAACTTTTTTCATTATTATGTTAAATTATTATATTTTTTTGATTATTCTTTGAGATGACCCAAAAAGTAAAAGTTTTTAATCTACACATAAAAAAATCAAACAAGACAAAAAAATAAGTTAACATAAATTAATAAATTAAATTTTATGTTATTTATTTTTATTTTTAATGAGTTTTTATATTTTTAACTTTAAACTTTTACTTTATGGTTTCCTCTTATATACAGGATATGAAAAAGTTAAAAAAAAAAGAACTGATAAAGACAAAACAATATAAAACAAAACAGAAAAACAAATCGAAAAAATCTAATATTTAACATAGGACAAAAAACCTAAGGAGTAGTTAAGGAGAATAAGAGGTTTCGCATAAATGTGGGCCTGTAATTTGTCGCTCATGAAATTGACCTAAAGAGTAGTTAAGGAGAACAAGAGGCTTCGCATAAATGTGGGCCCATGGACCATAATTTGTAGCTCATGGAATTGACCTAAAGAGTAGTTAAGGAGAACAAGAGGCTTCGCATACATGTGGGCGCAGTAATTTGTGACTCGTGGAATTGACTCACGGAGAAAGTTTCGAACGGAGGAAAAAGAAAAAAAAGAAGAAAAGGATAAAATCATAATTTTGTTGTGGACGATGAGAGGAAAAGGCTGCACCTCCCGATTTTATATATGTAATGAAAAGTTTTTGGTGGAAGAAAAAACAAAAAAAAAGACAAAAATGATAAAATTGTAATTTCATTGTGGACGATGAGAGAAAAAGGCGAACCTCCCGTTTTTATATATGTAATGTTTACATATATATACATGTGATTGGGCTTATGATTTTTTCCAGTTCTTTTAAATGAATTAGGAAAACTCTGGATTGGCATGCCGGTAATATGAAAAATCAATTTATCATTCTCCATGTACCCATATCAATTATTCATATTCAATTCTAAACAGCGTAAATGAATATTTTTAAATAATACATACACAAAATTATATTGGTTATATTTTATATTTATTTATATATTTAAAACTATATTATATTTATCAATCTATTTTCAAATAATTGAGTAATTCAACAAGCTAAGATGAGTCAATAAAGAGGAATACAGTGAGGCTCTTGTCCCAATATTTGTAATAAAAATCTTGTTTCTCGTAATTTTTTATTATTTTTTTCTTATTAGAAAATCAATGGCGGATTATTTGTCACATTTCGTTTGTTTATGTATCAAAAACAACTTAAAAGACTGAAATAAAAAGATTTTTTATGGTGTTTAATTTTTATAATTAACTTTTACTGTAAATTTAACTATAAATTTTAAAAATAAACTTCTAAATGAACACTTTTGTCTCTTGAATGTAAGAGGCTACTTTTGCTTAGGATACATGGGACAAAAAAAAAGGCCATAAAAGGACGAGATAACGGGTAATTATTCTGTAGTCTCCAACCACCTTTTCATCATCTGACTCACTCACTTTGAGCCTATATCTACACTATTATAATCCATAAAGTAACGAGTAATTATTTGGTGCTTCCGAAATTTCATGAGGTAAATTTATGTGATATTCTAATTTAATATGATGATAATAAATTTTACGATAGCAACATGATAACTCACATTTGTTGGGTGGTTAAGAGACAAAGGGTAACCCACATTGTGTATGTTGTGATCATTTATTTGTCGAGAGTATCGCATAGTATCGCCAATATAATACTCTGAGAGTATCTAATAATTTTCCTAAGGCAACACCAAAGTTGGTGAAACTTTTGTGATATTTTGTCTTATTTATATAAAAATCTCAAAAATAATTTAATATTTTCATTATTTGTATTCTTTTTAAAAATAATTAAAACAAAATAAAAAATATAAATTATAAATTTTCAATATCTCTTAATTAATGACTCATGCGCACAGCGTGGGCACAACTACCAGTATTAAGTAAATTTAGATCCTCTCCACTCCTAGGCAAGAAATTTATGAGTTTTAAGGAGGTGTACAGTGTTTGTGAATAATTATTTAATATTTTTGGAATAATGCTTCATTCAAATTACATGATGAGACATCTTCACGTGTTGAATAAAATAATAATAAAAAAGTGACGAGTCTTACTAAACACACCAATAAATATGAAGTTAGAGCACCACATAGACTTGCTTCAAAAGCATTAAATATTTGCTCAATGTTTAGAAAGAAAAAAAAAAGAGAAAAAAAAAGAAAAAAAGAAAGAAAGACACGTGAGTAATTAGTCAGTCGAAACACTATGTGATATTGGGCCTGTTTGGGTGGGCAATTTATTACAATTTATTGTTTATTTGTTTATAAGTAAATAAGTCAAAACATAAATAAGCTGGTTCGTTTGGATAATACAAATAAGCTATTTCGTTTAAGTTTTGTTTATTTGAGTAATTTTTAACTTATTTGGCTTATTTTGATTTATTTTCTTAAATAAATTTGATTCATATGAGTGATTTTTGATTTATTTACTTATTGATTTAAAATTTAGCTTATTTCGTTCGTTTGGGTGGCATAATTTATTTTTAACTTATAAGTCAATAAACCATGTTTATTGAAACAGGCCATTACCTATTTCCCCATTCCACTTTAAGCATGTAACAAAAAAAAACATTTTGAATCTATATAATTAAATAGCTTAAATATTTCAAAATATTTACTCACAATTTATTTTTAATGATTGAGATTTACTATCGTTTGACTAAGTGTCCAGATTATTTTAAAATCCCGCCCATTTTTTCACCGGCACCGAAACTCGAAAAAATCAAATGACCGTGTCTCTTCACTTTCCTGGCCCTCCCCTCTTCACTTTCTTGGCCATTTTCCCCCATTCTCTTCCCCATTCTCTCTGTCCTTTGCCTCGCTCTCTCTCCCTCCTACGATCAAAAATCAGCCTGCTATTCCCCCCCTCTCTCTCTCCCTCTGTAATCGTGCTCTGTATCTCCCATTTCTGTTCCTTCTCTCTCACCAAAACGCCAAAATCCCGTGGCCACCGCTACGCCGTTGTCACCGTGCTCTCTCGCGCAACCAAACGCCACCGTCCTAACGCCACCGTACAGTCCCCGACGTCCCGTCGCCGTCGCGATGCTTCGGCGCCACCACCAGATCTGTTTACGTAATTGGATTTACCCCTTCCCCTTCTCATTTCCATATATATTGATATCCTTTTTCTATTTTTGAAGTTTTTTTTACATGATTTCTAACGACTTATTTTGTCTCTGATGAAATCACAGGCTATTATTTTGAAAACAAAATTTCTGTTGCCTTTGAAACTTCAGATATGCTTGACCTCTCCGAAAGTCCTCCATTCCATTTGAAATTGGTTGTGTATAGATATTTTCTGGGTGATTAATATTCTTGGCGTTTGCTTAAGCGTTTTGCTTATCTGTTTATTTTAACTGGTTGGATCATTGGTTAACTTTTTTTTTGAAGTAAAAAAAAAATGCCCACAAATGCACTATGAAAAGAGAATAAGATGTTTTTTATATAATAGTAAATATTAAGCTATTAAAGTACAAAAAAGAGATGCAGAGGAAAAAAATTATGTATTCATTTTTGGTGGTTAACAGACCAATAAGATTTCCTACCTCCGTATCCCTTTGCTTTGTTAGGTTTTTGCTTTATGTAATGTTCAGGTGATGGATTTTTGACAGTATAATTTTACGTGGCTTCAATTTAGTTGTATTTGTTTGAAATTTGTTTTAAAAATTCAAAGAAATTATATTGATTATGAGAATACTGTTGGTTAATTTATTGTTTAAAACTATTAACTATTGGTACCTTTCAATTTCGCTTCTCTTCTCTATTTTTTTATTCATTTTGTTGTTAGCACAACATACCTATCAGTATGAGATTTACAATTCTTTTTTTAAATGCTCAATCAATTTTTTTTTCCCTTATATGTTCTGTTGGAGATTCTTTCATTTTTTTTTCTTATATATTTTATATATTTTTATTCTTAAAACTTAGTTTATGCAGTAGATGATTTAGATACAACTAAGAAGAAATCAATTGAAGTCATCAATGATGTCTCAATTTTCAATAATGTGCATAAATGATGCACAAGTAATTGTTATGATAGGCATAACAACTTGAAAGTTGTTTTGGAAGTATTTTTTTAAAATGTTCATGAACATAAGCTACTTTCATCATCATCATCATCATCATCATTATTCATTATAAGTATTTTTTATTATAATTATTTCTAATAGCCAGAATTTTTAAGATAGAATTTTAAGATTTTTAAGATAGAATTTCGAATAGCCGCCACCATCATCATCATGAGATAAAATTTTTGAGATTTGGTTCTTTCACTTTCCCCTCCAAGACACTGAGTGCCTTTTTGGTGCTCACTTTATTTGGTTCCTTTTGTGAATTTATAACCAATCCTTGAATTATGGTTAGCCAACTCAATTAATGCGTCTTAATAGTGAATTGAAGTCAAACTGTAAAATTAGTTGCATCTTTTTTTCTTTGTGTAATTATTGCATCTTTTACTGATCAATTATTATTTAAACCAGGTACAATTAAAATGTAACAATTATATATTTTTTAATTAATTTTTTATGATTTAATTCGAGTTTCTTAATAGTCTATTGATCTGCAAGCTACTAAATGGTCTAAAAAAATAGTAACAGTGCCTTTGGGCACGAGCTATACCTATTAAGATAATAATAGTCCACATTTGTTAGGCAAATGAATGACAAATGATGAGCCACATAGTGTTTCAAATTATTTCATATGTTAAGAGTATCATGTAAATATTATCACGTTATATTCTGGGAGTACGTAATAATTTTTTTGAATACTTAAAAAAGTGAATGTTGATTTAGGTTTATTTGTCAAAACCTGGCTCAAATTTTTTGTCTTAAACTTAAAGGCCACCTTATATTCTGGCTCAAATTTTTTGTCTTAAACTTAAAAGCCACTTTATATTCTTATCAACTTTTTGTCTTAAAGTAACTTAAAGTTAAAAAATTAGACTTAAAGTCTGTTATCATATGAGGCCGATGTTGATCATGTTGTCATATTAATTAAAATAATAAAAAAAATAATTAAAAGGTCAAAATTTAAAGATTCAGCAATATGTTTTAAAGTCTATAAAATTTGAATTCTAAGAATAATTTGAAAGCATTTCTATGTCCAAAAAAAATCTATGTAAAATAAATATTGGATTTGTTTGGCAAAGAGTTTAAAACTCGATTTTTTGGCCTTTGGTCTTTTTTTCTGGTTAATTGTTATCTGTTTTATGCAAGTTACAACTGATTAATCAGACAAATTAACACTGGATTTTTACAAAAATTCCCACCATTTTCCAGAATGCATAAAGCAGATGATTCCCAATAAACTACTTCCCCACAATCGATTCTTGAATTCTAATAACAAGTTTTGTAGTATACCTGTTACCAAGAAATTTCTTCAAGTCGAGGTCCCATAGGAAAAACATGTACGAACAGGAAAAAATATACAAAAAATCAAGCAATTGTGCTTGGGGTTCAATGCTGTATTTCAAGACTTGTGAACGGAACTAACTACATAAGCACAAAGAAAATGCAAGAGAAAAATGACACTGCACTAATTATAGAAATTTAACGGGAAACCAATTGATAGGATTACAAGTTACACCGGCAAAATGAACTACTACTAAATTTATGCTACTCTTATGCACACGATAGCTGGTTGATTAGGTCTTTAACTGTTAATTTCATTGCCTTGATTTCCCTCCAAAGGTTTTAACTTGCAATTGGTTATGTAACTGCCCACAGCCACGTGAGAAATTCTCTCAACTGCTTATAACTGCGGTCTTTATTTGTTGACACCTATGAAGGAACAGCTCTTCTGCTTAAATTTGAAATGAATTCAGTTTGCCTCCAAATTTGTAATGGCCCTCTGGATAATGTCACCTGTCTACCACTTAAGATGCCATTTGTTGGCTCCTCGAAAGGTGTAATTTTAAAGTGCAAACACCACCATAAACAGAAATGCCACACACACACACACACACACCGTGTGATGACCCGCCATTAACCAGAGATGGTGTCTCACGACACAGTTCAAATATCATAATAGAAAATTAACATTATCTCAACACGTTCATATTTATACTGCACGCTGCCACACCCTCATCATGCTGTAAGACTGCCACCAACCCACCACCAGACATCTGTCTAGCTGGCCGGCCAGTTATATGCCCAGCTGGCTGTCCCTTCTTTCCACAACCTGGGGTGTTACAAGAGAGAGGGGCAAAAGAAAAGGAAATTAACAAGTCCTTGTCCCACAGACTGATTCTCCTGTGCATTACTATCCATAAATTTCAAAGAACCCTTTTGAAATCCTCAGCTCAAACGATTTAATGACATCGGGCGGGGCCATCAAATTTCTACATTCGTTTTTCAACCAACACCAGTTCATATGCATGATAATAGCCCGTGTCTTTCCCTCGTGGCACAGGCACAGCAGTTGTTTATACTTTCATACAATACATAATAGTTTTGATAATAGCATATCATCTAAACACTGGTAAACTTGGGTCTTCTCTATATACGAGATGTTACGTACTAGTCTATGTTAACCTGCTTGTGAATAGTTGAAAGCACCCCTGATTGGGTCAATTTTTTTTTTTTCAAACTTACTCAAGAATGGGTTAGATCAGTCTCACTTTTGCTCATAAGTATCCTGCATTCTTCAGGTACCAAAGTGCCCCTTCAGCTGCATGTTCTTTTGCATCTTTCTTTCTTGAATGAGCTGCTCCAAAGGCCACAATCACATCCGAGGCTTCTTCAATGTCCACATACACCTTGAAAGTGAATCTGCAGAAGATTTGGGTTCAAACAGGGAAGAGATAATGGAGAATAAGTACAAAAGTGTCATCAATAAGGTGATGAATAGAATATTGTTTATAGAATTACAAGTGTTCCTTGAAGCAATTTTGGTCAAGATCTTTCAAATTATTCACGTAGAGAAAAAAAAGAAGAAAAGATAACCAGCTTAAAATCCAGGCAGGTAGAAATGAAATTTCTAGATGGGCCATATTTCAATGGGATAAAACAGTCTATGGAGAAGTAGTTCATACCAATTGAGCTCGACCTCATTTCTTTCTCAACCTCAATTGAATTATTATGTATTGCATCGCAAAATATACTTTCTACTGCTAAATTGCTTTTCAATGTCTGAGAAAAAAAAATTTAGCCAGTAAAAAAATATGGTGAAACCATCCCATATTTTTATGTGAAATTTAGCTACTAATAATTTCATTGACAATAAGAAGTATATCCAAGACTAGGAACTTACTCTTTTAAGTGGCTCGGTCCCGTCTCTTTGCAACATTCAAAAAATGGAGGTTTCCAGGAGTTAATGGCACAAATGCCATATAAATGCGACTTTGCTGATTTTTTGCACGAACCATCACCTAAGATATTATTTCCAATGCTTGCAGTAGATTGTGGTTGCTGTCCTACAAGTGGTTGGGGCACTCTGATGGATCTGATGCCGTTGGAGAAATATTTCTTAGGCTCTTCACTAATGGAATATATTTCTGGGTTACATTGGCTTCTAGAAGGATCCTGCACCAAGTGATCAAATGGAATAGCATCTGGAGCAGTAACGTCTATTGGTGCTTCATCATATCCAATTAGCGTGGCTTCCATCTTACGGATCGACTTTAGAACATCCTCCAATGATTTAGACTTGAGTTTGTAACCTTGAGCCTGTACACGGTACACCAGAGTCGATGAGCATGTGAAATACAACCAGGAAGCAAGGACACAAAATGAACGGTTGACCCAACCATGGTGACTTAAACAACTGCAATAGATCTTTCATCTTAGACTATGTTTATTGGAATGAACAGTGCAATGGAATGATGATTCAATTGGAAAATACCATTCAAATGTCTGTTGAGCCAAAAAATAAAGAAATGTCAATCCAAAAAGTAATCATTATTCTTCCTTTTAATGAAATGGGAACTCCAAAGAAAATACCAAGGAAATGTCATCCAATTCTTGTACAAAAGCATTCCATTGAACCAAATGCTACCTTAAAGCTTCATAATTTATTGGCAGAATGATGGTTTTTACCCTAAAGCACACAAATATAAACAAACTAGAGTATCTCAGAAGATGAAAGAATTCTTTTTAGAAGACAAAAATAATAGAAGATGGTCCTTAACCAAGCAGGACCTCCGAAGGGAAGCTTGATTGAAAGGTTTGTTTAATGTTAATCATAAAGCTTCATGATTTCTTTGTCACAGGTATGAACCAATGTTTCTTCTAGGTTTCAATTTCTATCTCGAGATTGCTTAGAGATATAATTTTGACAGCTCACTTCGCCGTTGTAGTATTTTCTATAATCAATGGACTGATGGGCACAAACAAAACCCCAAGTGGCTAGTGGGTTTTGGAGACAAACCAAAGAAAACAAAAGCTCCAAATTCTATTTCTAAAAGCATTCCATAGCATTCCACCTTCAAATATCAATGTGAATGCAAGCACCAGAGGTGCAAAGCAGTTACGGAAAGCAATTGAAGGCTAAAATAATATTTACCTTCAACCTCCCAAATAATTGTTGTGCAGCCATTCTTTTGGCAGCCTTTCCATTGATGTTGGTAGCACATGCAGTTGGATAAATATTTTTACCTTCCACTTTTGCTTCAACTATGAACTTTCCATCCTTTTTTGATGTTGGAAATTCCAGTTTCCAACGATAAAACTGACGAAGTTCCTGCAGCTCCCTTATAGGATCTAGTTGCAACTTGGAAAAGTTCATAACCGGACCTATGAAAGAGAGCATTATCTTCCAAACACGGTTCAAGTCGAAACCTGAGTCAAGAAAAATGGCACCGACAGAAGACTCTACCAGGTCACCTAGAGCCTGAATCAACATGAGTAAAATATACACAATTCAGTATCCCATGAATTTAGTGTAATGGAGTATTTACGACTTCCCAAAACCAAACCAGTCAAAATCATATGTTCTTCAGTACTGAAGATGACAAATTGATAGCAGAAACATATCATCACAACTGGAAATATAGCATATGAAATGGTTCTCGAATCCAACCATTACAGTTTCATTAGCAAAAATGACCTTTCTTTTTGGGCAAGTATTTGCAAAATTAACCCTCTTATATACATCATTCTGTTTGTGTGTTCACATTACATAGAAGAAAATATAATGAACTGCAATTTGCTAGGAAAGACCTCAATTACTAATCAAGTGATGATGAAGAAACAAATTAAATGGAAACTACATGAGTGAGGGATTGATTTTTCTATAAAATATGTTATAAGTTGTATGATACGCACTTTGCATTAAGCCTTCATGTTAACGAAAAAGAAAGCAAAAGAAGAGCAAAGGGCACAAGGCTTTGTCATAAGAAGGTCTCTTTGAAATTTTCACCGTTCATTGGAGAGAACACTATAACTTTTGTGCATATATTATTCATGTCATTTGGAAGGAGTAGATGGATACTTTTGTGGGGTCTGTTTATGGTAGCGGAAAGAATGTGAAAAAAAAATCTATTTAACTCTCTATATTCTATCATTGTATTTCATCAAATGTAGGAATTTTATATGAACGTCTATGATTCCCTTGTGAATATAGTTGAAGTGTAAGGAAATTAACTTCTAGGGTTTTAGAAAAAGAGAAGAGAAGACAAAGAGAAGAAATTAGGGTATTGGGAACTTAAAACAGTCCCCTCTCCCTGACATCTATTTGTATTAAATGAATATATGATACAATGACAAAAATATCCTTAATACATAAATGAAAGACTCTAACACTCCCTCTCAAACTGGAGTATAGAGGTCAAATATGCTCAGTTTGAAAAACAAGTGAAAAAAAGATGAACGAGGCAAGGGTTTGGTGAAAATATCGCCAATCTGATATCCCGAACGAATATAGGGAGTGATAATCTGTTTTTGTAGCAACAAGTCCTCAATGAAGTGACAATCAACCTCAATATGTATGATTTGCTCATGAAAGACTGGATTATTGACACTAAAATAGCGGCCTGATTATCACAAAATATTTGCATCGGGGCAGGAGGAGTAAGCCCAAAATCAAGCAGAAGAGAGTGGACCCACATCATCTTGGAGGCAATATGGGTCATAGCATGATACTCAGCCTCAGTACCCGAGCGAGCTACCATAGGATGCTTTTTACTTTACCAGGTGACAAGATTTCCACAAACGAAAGTACAATATCCCGATTTCGACAGGTGATCAGAACCACTACCAGTCCAATTAGCATTACTGAAGCCATCAATAGACAAAGTTGCTGCAAACTGATATAATAAGCCGCAACCAGGAGCACTCTTCAAATACCGCAAGATACGACAAACATCATAATGAGGCTGGCTAGGAAAATGCATAAATTGACTAACCACCCCAACAGCAAACTAATGTCGGGGCGAGTTATCGTGAGATAAATGAGTTTACCAACCAAGTGACGATAGTGACCAACATTAGAAAAGGGATCGCTAGACTCAGCATCAAGCTTAACGGTGGAATCTATAGGAGTATCAACTGGACGAGTACTAAGGAAGCCAGTCTCAGAAAGAAGATCAATGACATACTTCGTTGGGATAAAGAGATGCTCCGAGAGGAACGAGCAATCTCAATCCCAAGAAAGTAACGAAGTAGGCCCAAATCCTTGGTATGAAATTATTGAGCCAAATACTGTTTCAATGTAGCAATACCAGCCGAGTCATCGCCGGAAATAATAATGTCGTCGACATAAACGATCAACACAATGGTATCAGTCGAAGAATGATGAACAAAGACGGAGTAATCGGAAGAAGATCGCCGAAAACCATAGTTAAGAACAACAGAACTGAAGCGATCAAACCAGGTGCGAGGAGATTGCTTCAGACCATAGAAAGCCTTGCGTAAGTGACAGACAAGATTCTCACTGCCAAGCACAACATAGCTAGGTGGTTGAGCCATGTAGACTTCTTCCTGTAGTGCATCGTGAAGAAATGCGTTCTTAATATCAAGTTGATATAAAGGCCAAGAACGACTAACAGCATCGGAGAGGAGAATGCGAACAGAATTAAAACGAGCCATCGGTGAAAATGTCTCCAAATAATTAACTCCATAGGTTTGAGTGTAGCCTTTAGCCACGAGACGAGCCTTAAGACGTTCGATAGACCCATCAGGAAGATATTTGATGGTATATACCCAACGACAACCAACAGTTTATTTGCCTGGAGGAAGAGGAGTAAGCTCCCAAATGTGATTATGATGAAGGGCACTTATTTTTGCATCCATAGTTTGCTTCCATCCAGATACAGAAAGAACCTGCTTATGAGAAATGGGAAGAGAAATGGGCAGACAAGGCAGTAGCAAAGGAAAGAAAACAAGAAGAGACATACTGAGGAATAGGGTGTTGAGTACAAGTACGTTTACCTCGACGTAATGCAATGAGTTAGTCATCATCACGAGAAGAAGGGAGCAAAGTAGAAGCTTCCGACGGAGAAAATGTTGGGGTCGGGCCAAAAGAAATAATGGGCCAATCATGAGAGCGCTCATATACCTGTAATGGGCGAGATAAGGGCAACGACATAGGAAGAGGCAAAGTTGGAGACTCCCCCTCATGGAAAGAAAGGAGGTTAGAGGATAACTCTTGACCAGAAGAGGGAAAAAAAGGAGTGGGCTAAAAAAAAGTGACATCAGCACTGACAAAGTAGCGACAAGACTTAGGATGATAACACCTATACCCCTTTTGAGTCCTAGAGTAACTGAGAAACACATTTACGGGCACGAGGTGAGAGCTTGCCAAGGTCGGGATCGAGTATATGAACAAAGGCAACACAGCCAAAGACGCGAGGAGTAACAGAGAAAGGGGGGTGAAGCAGGGTATAAGAGGGAGAAAGGAGACTTCTGAAGGAGAACAACAGAAGACATACGATTTATGAGATGACAAGCAGTAAGAATGGCGTTACCTCAAAAATATTTTGGGACATGCATGTGGAAAAGCAAGGTACGGGTAACATCGAGTAAATGACGATGTTTACGTTCAGCAATACCGTTCTGCTGAGATGTATGAGCACAACTAGTTTGATGAATAATACCACGATTAGCACAAAAAAGCGCAACAATAGACTGCATGTATTCTAAGCCATTATCAGATTGAAGAACCTTAATACGTCTACCAAATTGTGTAAAAATCTCATTATAAAACCTAGTGAGAATATAAGGCAACTCAGATATATTTTTTCATCAAAAAAAGCCAAGTCATACGTGAAAAATCATCGATAAAGATAACAAAATATGAATATTCATTAACAGTAGGAGTTCGAGAAAGAACCCAAATGTCTATGTGGACTACATCAAAAAACTCAAACGCACGGCTATGACTACTACGAGGAAAGGAACTACGATGATGCTTGTTGAATTGACAAGCGTCACATTCTAAATGAGACACGGAATTCAACGACGGGATAGCTAACTTTAATTTGTCGAAAGATGGATAACCAAGGTGAAGATGCCACTGAAGTGGAGAAACGGAAGCACTCAATGCAGACGCAGGGTAACAAGACGGTGGGGTAGTATCTAAGTAGTATATGCCATCTTCCTCATGCCCCAAACTAATCATCTTCTGAGTCTGGAGGTCTTGAAACACACAAAAAGGAGAAAATTTTATAGAACAATTCAAGATTTTAGTTAATTGATTCACATATAGCAAATTAAAAGAAAAATTGAAAACAAAAAGACTCGAAGATAAAGACAAAGATGAGTTGGGATGAAGTATATCTCGCTCAGTAACTAGACGAGATGAGCCACCAGCTAAGACAATATGATGGTGAGTGTGAGTCAAATTAGAAAACAAGGAAGAATTATTAGACATATGAGAGGTGGCACTATAATCTATGACTCAAGTGGGAGAAGAAATAGCAGCACATGCAATGGTACCTGAGTTTTCTAAAGTAGCAGTAGAAAGAGAAAGATGAGTAGTACATAAAGTCTGAACCAACTCACTAAATTCGTTACTGTGTTATGAGAACTAGACGAAGATGTGTTTTGATTGCTGGATAATATAGGTGGCGGATACTAAAGAGTCCCTTAAGTTAGATGATGAGCAGAATTGGGATTGCCATATTTTTTCCAACAGTATGATTCTGTATGATTAGTGCCACCACAATGATCACATTTGTGATCACCCCGATCACCAGATCGACCACCACCACATGAGCCACCCCCGAGAAGATAGACCACCATGACCACCATGACTGTTGCTTTGACCGCCACTAGTGGAGACTAGAGTGGAAGCTTCAGAAAGAGGAAGAGGCGATCACGGAGTAGTGGATGAGTGGCCTAAGGATGACCGTAAGAGCTGAGAATATGCATTAGCAGCTGTAGGTAAAGTTTTGCTGGCCAGAATCTGATCTTTAAATCCCCGCAAGTTAGGATCCAAACTAGAAAGAAGAGAAGCAACCGTAAAATCCTCCCAATGGCGTCTCTGTTTAGTAAATTTGTGGTGAGAAGACGATGTTGCAACAATTGATCCCACAAACTCTTCAGATTGCTATAATATTCAACTAAAGGCTTACTAGACTGCTTCGTGTTGAAAATCTGCTCATAAAGCTCATATACTCGAGAAACATTACTTTGGGTAGAGAAGGAGTTAGCAAGAGAATCCCAAATCTTTTTTGAGGTATCACAAAACTCTAACGGTTGTGGCAATATGGGGCTTCAAATTATGCCACAACCAACCCATAACCACCGAGTCTGTACTTTCCCAATCCACAAGTTTAGAATCACCGGTTTTAGGAGGAAGCCAAATAATTCAGTCTATTCAAACGCTTAGAGGTAACATAGCGTGGCAAATTATCAACTTTGCAGTCAAAGGATTTTGTCCCAGCCCTGGTGTTGAGAGTTTATTAATTTCATTCTTTTCTATTTTTACTTTATTTCCTTACTAGGATTCTTGTACTCATCTTTATCTTTGATCTAATAATATATAAATGATATGTGGGTGGACGAGACTAATTAACCTCTCCAAACTCTTTCTTCTCATCTCTTTTCTTATTTTCTATCTCTCATTCTTTCTTCTTCAAACCCTATATCCATTTTGTACTATTCAAATTGGTATCAGAGCTTCTCCGATCTAACCCTAAAAGTATCGTAAAGCTTCAGCCTTGTTCGCGCAGCAAAAACGACTCGCTGATGTCATATTCTGTCCGATGACATCAACGACTGTACGGACGGCGACGAACGCCGCTTCTCTGGTTCAATTCGCCTCAGTCTACTGATTGTTGCGATGATTTTTTCCTGATTTTTTGGAGAAGATTGGTATATTTTGTGCTTTTTTAAAGTTTTCGCAAGTTTTGGATCCTAGGGTTTTCGATCTGGGTTTTGCGGCTTCGTTTTTGATTCTTGGTGGTTGCGATTCATTCTATGGGTGCCGAATCTTTATTCTCATGTTAGATCTATGGCTGTTTGGTGATTTTGGTTCATTTTTGGTCGATTTGAAGCTCGGTGCTGTCTGTTCGTGGCTCGCCAGTGTGCGATTTTCTTCGATTCTTGTTGTTCTTGCTTTATGATGTTTCCAATCCCCTCTACAGGTGCCAAAACTCATGATTCTAGCCAAATCTGGGATTGTTTGATAATTTTGGATGGTTTCTTTGCTGTTTGAGGGTCTACGACTCATCTTTTGCTTCAGTACTGCATTGGTTCCTGGTTTAGTTCTCGTCTCTTGGTGTTTGCAACTGCTTGGAATTACTAGTGTCTCTTTTTGATTGATCTCTTGTTGTTCAGTTCTCACCGGTTAATTTCTGATTGATTACACTTGCTTCTTGAGTTACTATGGCTGAGAAACCACTTAGTGATCTCAAA
>JAULJZ010008179.1:0-16640 GCA_032270985.1 Heliamphora pulchella | reverse complement strand
TGTATTCTAAGGGTTTAAATTCTAGTAAGTATTTTTGTTACATGAAAGGATTAGAATGGATGTTTACTTAGTTCTAGAAAGTCTTAGTTAAGAACACGGAGGCATTCGTATTAAATAGTTTTAATTTTGATTAATACTTGAGATCCAGGTGGTGAATGAGTAAATATTGTGATTTGAGTTTAACAGGTTTATAGAAAATTTTGGAATAGTCTAAAAGACAGAGAAAACTCTGTCAAAATTTTTAAGAATTAGACTCAATATATTCTGGAATTTGGGAAACAATCTAGATTTAGTATGCTTGCTTTAAAGGAGATTCCAAGCATGGATTAAACTACAGGAAAAGGTTTTCTCATCGATCGACATAGATTATTAGGTTGTTAAGTGTGTTCACGTGCCTCGGAGTTGAGGGTGTGACAATGAGTCAACACAAAATAAATTTGAGTCGACGCCTACACAAATCTTGCGGGATTCAACTTGAGTCAACACGAACGCCATTTGAGTCGACACCAAGTAATCCATCGGGTTCCAAACTTCAATTTTTTGGGTTGACACCCAATTCACATGAATCGACACCAAAACACCTTCCAGGAAACAAAATGAGTCGACACCATAGAAAAATTGTAACAACCTGGTCCCGCAAGGCACCAAACCCACACAAAGGGATATGATTTTTCCATAGACCGGCAATCCAAGAGATAGACAAGGGATAAAGATATTAAGAGACCAAACAAGAACTCTTAAGCAACCACAGCATCTTAATATCAAAAGAGGTAAACATGAGTCACAAGGGATTCACCATCCCAAGGCATACATTACTTCTAAAAGATCAAAAACCTTCAGATCTTATACATGAAGCTTTGCCAACACTAAACTAAACATAGAAAAACTGGCCAAAACGATTTCTAACACCAGATCCAAAACTACTCGATGACGCCTGTGCTGGACTAACTCCTAGCCGTTCCTATTATCTGCAACCACAGAGGTTACACGAGAGCGCACTTAGCATTATCATGAATAGAAAGGACAATTACTTAGTTAACGATAACTGAAAACTATTTTCAAAAAAGAACAGTTCATCACATTTTCCACGAATAACATAGAAACTGATGCATTTACTTGAACATGAAAAACATCACAGATTATACAGAGCCTTCTCAGTACAACAAACAAAAAAATATGTTCCTGGCTCAACCGCCACAAATTTAAAATGCATGACCACTTTCTCAAATCTAGACTCAAACCCCAACAGTGTCCAAGTAGTCATCAACCTCACGACCGGGAGTTCCGACGGTACCGTAACCTCAATTCTCAATGCACGGATAGCCACGTGATGGAATGAGGGCCACTCTCCACCAAGCACGAGTGGTGTGTGCTATAAGCTAGGACTTAGCTCAAAAACCTTTAAGGCAAAAACCCCCACTTAACGGGACACCTACCCTATAGGGATAAATGAAAACCCATAGTTGGGTAACCTCCCTCATAACGGGATATAAAAGGGCCGAAAACCCTTGTAACTTGGCACTTTAGAACAACCACACAACATTAATCATACTTTCATAGTAACATCAAGCTAGCTTAAAATATCATGGATAGCACACTTGAATAAAAAACATCATGGCTTTTGAGAACAACAGGTTCATGCGATCGCCAAACTGGTCATAACTTAAAACATACGCTTCAAAGCATTTTCAAGCATCATTTACATAAATTCATGTTCAAGATAATGGCTAAGTGCTCTCACCTTGTATAAGAAGCGCATAAGCTGAGTCTCCCCCGGCAAGCTAAATAGGACCCCCGGCTTCTACAACCCTCGTGCCTAACAAGCAAAACACAACTCGATCGTTAATCCCGGAATCCTTCTCCTTTTGCATGTGAAACTAAAATGATTCTGATCGTAAAATGTTTTCTTGATTTTTGGGATCATGGTTACTTTCTTTTTAGGTTTAAGGGGTACTATGCGCTTGCACAATCATTCACTTGTTTAAAGATTTTACTTAATCATTTATTACTCTCTTCCAATCATTACATTTTAAGGTACCGCAGCATCTTGAGGTACTTAGACTTGTAATTGGATTATGATTTTTGGTGACGATTTAGATTAAAATATTTCCCACAACTTTTATGTTTAATACCAAAGCCAAAACCTAAGGCGAAAGGGTGAACAAAACATCCTAAGTAAAAATGGTTCAGCACTTTCTTCAAGATTTTACCAAAAATGTGCTTTTGTTGGTCTCGAATTTGGGGTACTAGATCAAGTCCAAATGATCCCATTTTTTGGTATGTTCTAGATCAACAAGTCCTCTACAAGTTTCATGTTTAGAGCTAAGGGTAGTTGTTTGGAACAAGTTAGATTTTTTGGCCATTTTAAAAAATAGGTTCTGTCAGTCGCCAAAACTCAGCAGAGATGGTTTTGGACAGAAGGTTTGAAACGGTTTTGGGGCATCCTCCCGAGGTTTTAAGGTCTGATATTTGGGCAAAAAGTACATCAATATGTTAGCTACAAAGTTCATGTAGACCACGTTTGGAATAGGTCACTAAAAATAGGGGTTTTGAGCTATATAAAAATATGTAACAGAATGTTCCTTGGGGGCTGAAACTCAACAGAGACTTTCAAAGGGGTGTTGACCTATCAAAACTCAATATTTTGTTCTAATTTTTGATGGATAGATAGATATGTATATTATATACAACTTACATGTTTTGATAAAAGCTTGGATCTCATTTTAAAATAGGGTTTCCAAGTCGGTAGTGTTGACTGGTCGAAAAATGACACTTTGGTAAAATTACAATATCTTGAGTTCTAGTTACGAAAATGAGTTGAAACCAATTTTGAATGAAAGATAACACAAAAATATAAATCTGGACATAAAGGACATGCTTAGATTAATTTTCTACATTGATTTATGGAATTTCAAATATCAGGGCAGAAACATCAAGTTCTCAAAAATTAAGCCTCTTAGGGTTCAAGTCTTCTACTTATGTCATGTCATGTTTTTGTTTCATTTCTTTGCATGCTTGTGTTTTAAACTTTAATATCAAGGCGCAAGCACACTTAGAGGTCATCAAAATCAATGATAACAATACACAACATCTCATATCACCCGTAATCATAACAGCCCCAAATTCCAACTATGATGCCTTTTCAGTTCAATTTAGGTTCTCGATTCTTAGAGTTGTTTAAAGAGCTGTGTTGGGGGATATTTTGAGGGATCATAGACATAAGGTTTATAGATTTCACTTACTTGTTTGAGAGATCAAAAGATGGTGGAAAACTATTAGGACTTGACTGTTGGAACAATGATCTCCAAAGACCCCTTTCTTGGATCCCTTCTTCTTCTTCTTCTTTTTTCTTCTCTCAAACTTCCATGGACCCTCAAGAACACTCACAATCCGGTCTTTCTCCCTCACTCTCCACCGAAATATCAAGGGGAAAGGTGTTTGGGCCTTGTTTATATAGAAAGCCAAGGGAACAAAAAAATTAAATGTTTTGGTACTTTTCCTTTCCTTCACATGGGTTAATTAATTTAGTTTAAGCTTTGAGAGGACCAAATCAGATTTGGAGAAGACAAATTCAGCTAGGGTCAGTTTGGGGGGACAAAAAGCTGATTCCCCATCAATCAAGGGGTTTTTCTTGATTTTCGTGCCCATATTGTGCAAGAAAATGCATTAAAAGTTAATTTGATGTATATTTTTGGTGTCTTTTCCTACTGAGACCTATTATTTTAGTATATTTATGATAAATATAGTATTCCCATGTATTATCCTAGTTCTCATACCAATTGATTAAATAGATGTAGTCTTTTAAGTCAAATTAAGCAATTTTGGCAATATCTGATTTTTTGACTTATTTTGTTATGTATGAACGTTAATAATGATTTATTTGCTTTTATTAACCTATAACACCATATTATTATGCATATTACTTGCTCAAAAAGTATTGGATCATCATAATGCTTAATGTAATATATTTCTCATAATTTTAAGCTAAAAAGAAAGTAAAGTTACTTTTTGGCACTCTTCCCAAGGTGGTCGGCCACTAAGGGATATTTTTGTCATTTTTGATGTTATTTTGTCATTTTCTATTTAATTGTACTTAAATCCTTAATTTAGAACATTCATGTGTCAAAATTTAGATTTTTAAGACTTTTCGATCTTAACTCTTGTCTCAAACAAGTTGGTCTTATAACCTTGAGTTCTTAATCTCAATATTAGGGCTTTAATATATGCTTGTGTCGTTCCCTCTTATCCCAAGTCTCAAGCTTGAAAAGGTTAAACGGTCGGGCTGGTTCTTCTTACCAAACTTAGGTTCGGGATTTCGTTTCTTTTTTTTTTGAAATGTTTTTTCTTTTCTATTCGTATACCTGAGTTCGGGTTATTACCATCTACACTCCTTTAAGAAATTTTATCCTCGAAATTTACATTCCTTGCTCGAAGAGATGTGGGTACTTCTTTCGCATAATATCCTCTACTGGCTCCCACGTGGCTTCTTCCACTGAAAGACTACGCCATAACACTTTTACTAAAGGAATGACCTTGCTTCTCAAAACTTATTCTTTCTTATCTAGTATCCCCGTTGGCTTCTCTTCATATGTGAGGTCGGACTTCAGGTCGATAGGCTGTGTTGGCAACACGTGTGAAGGGTCTAGCATGTATTTCCTCAGCATCGAAACGTGGAATACATCATGCAGTCTTGTTAAATTTGGTGGCAGGGCTAGTTGATATGCTATGCTCCCAATATTTTGAATAATTTCGTATGGTCCAATGTACCGAGGGCTGAGTTTCCCTTTCTTCCAAATAGCATTACTTCCTTCCTTGGCGATATCTTCAGGAACACACAGTCCGCCACTATAAACTCTAGGTCGCATCTTCGATTATTTGCGTAACTCTTTTACCTATCCTGCGATTTCTTCAATCTCTCTCAGACTAACTTAATCTTGTCAGTGGTAATTTGAACTATCTCAGGTCCAAGCAACTTCCCCTCTTTGACTTCTTCTCAACAAATTGGGCTTCGACATTTTTTGCCGTACAACGCTTCGTAAGGGGCCATCCCTATAGTTGACTGAAAACTATTATTATATGCGAACTCGGCCAACAACAAATGTTCTTCCCAACTTCCAGCAAAGTCTAGAACGCATGCTCTAAGCATATCTTCTAAGGTTTGAATTGTCCACTCCGATCGACCGTCAGTTTGCGAATGGAAAGCTGTGCTAAATTTTAGAGTAGTCCCCAATGCTTCTTGTAAGCCAGGCCAAAACCTGGACGTAAAACGTGGGTCTCTGTCCGATACTATAGAAATTGGAACTCCGTGCAGCCTAACTATCTCATCAATATAAAGCCATTCAAACCGATCCATCGAAAACGTCATCTTTATTGGTAGGTAGTGAGCTGACTTCGTTAACCTGTCCACAATTACCCAAATAGCATCATTTCCCTTGGGTCTTCGAGGGAGTCCAGTTACGAAATCCATAGTAATATGTTCCCACTTCTACTCGGATATAGGTAATGGTTGTAGTAATCCTGCCGGCTTCTGGTGTTCAACCTTAACTTGCTAGCATACTAAACATCTTGTCACGAAATTCGCTACGTCATTCTTCATTCCACTCCACTAGTATCTTTCCTTTAAATCTCTATACATCTTAGTACGTCCCGGGTGCATGGTGTATGTCGAGTTATGCGCTTCATCTAAGATCTGCCTCCTCAACTCTCCATTATTCGGCACATACAAGCTATGACCGAACCATAATACGTCATCCCAAAATTCAAATTTTATCTTTCCTTTAGCTGCTGCTTCCGCCCTTATCTTGTCCACTTGATTATCAACCAATTGAGCTACTCAAATTTGATCTAATAAGGTTGGTCTTATGCTCAGAGTTGCTAATAGCCCTCCATTCTTTCCTATGGCAAGATGGGTTCTAAGTGTTCGCATTTCAGAAAAAGTATAAGCTCGAACTCCTCATAGATGCGCTACTTTTTCCGATGATTTCTGACTTAGGGCATCAGCCACGACATTAGCCTTCCCCGGATGAAAGTGAATTGTGCAGCCATAATCCTTAATTAACTCCATCCATCTCCTTTGCCTCAAGTTCAGCTCTTTTTGGGTAAAAATATACTTCAAGCTTTGATGGTCCGTAAAGATCTCACAAGGGACGCCGTACAAATAATGCCTCCATATCTTAAGTGCGAAGACGATTGCGACTAACTTTAGATCGTGAGTAGGGTAATTCTTCTCATGAGGTTTTAATTGTCTGGACGCATAGGCGATAACCTTCCCGTGTTGCATCAAAATGCAACCCAAACCTTGGTGTGACGTGTCACTATAAATAACAAAGCCCTCGTTACCTGACGAAAGGGTAAGCACAGGTGCTGACACGAGTTTGAACTTTAACTCTTGAAAACTTCGTTCGCATCCATCGGACCATTCAAACTTGATATTTTTCTGAGTCAGTCGAGTCAAAGGTTTCACAATCAGGGAAAAGTCCCGAATAAAACGCCGGTAATAACCAGCTAGCCCCAAAAAGCTTCGTATCTCCGTCACGCTGGTCGGCCTTTTCCAATTAGCTACTACTTTCACTTTTGTTGGCTCCACTTGATTTCTTTCTCCAGATATAACATGACCCAAAAACACCACTCGATCCAACCAAAACTCACACTTACCAAATTTTGCGTATAACTTGTGTTTCCTCAGAGTTTGCAAAGAAATCTTCAAATGTTCCCTGTGTTCCTCCTCACTTCAAGAGTATATCAGAATGTCATCTATGAATACAATAACGAATTGGTCTAGAAAACTTTAAACACTCGATTTATCAGATCCATAAACACCGCAGGCGCATTCGTTAACCCAAAAGGCATCACCACAAATTTATAATGCTCGTAATGGGTCCTAAAGGCAGTCTTGAGTACATTTGACTCCCGCACTTTCAATTGATGATATCCTGACCTCAAGTCTATCTTTGAGAACACTCTGGCTCCTTGCAATTGATCGAACAGGTTGTTTATCCTAGGCAAAGGATACTTGTTCTTAACGGTCACCCTATTCAATTGTCGATAGTCGATGTACATCCTCAGTATTCCATTCTTCTTTTTCACAAATAATACAAGCGCTCCCCATGGTGAGACGCTAGGTCGGATGAATCCGTTTTCTAGTAACTCTTGTAATTGTTCTTTCAACTCTAATAGCTCAGCAGGTGACATTCTATACGGAGAAATAGATATGGGCACTGTGCCCGGGTAGAGATCGACCGTAAACTCCACTTCTCGGTCTGGGGGTAATCTTGGTAAATCATTTGAAAAAACATCTTGAAACTCACAAATAATTGATACCTCTGAAAGCTTCTTTTCTTCTATCTCTATGTCCAACACGTATGCCGAAAACCCCTGGCAACCCCTCTTCAACATCTTCAAAGCCCTAATGGCTGGCACAATCCGACTAGGTGTTCTACTCTTGTCCCCTTGGAAAAACAATTCCTCCTCCCTAGGTATCCTAAAGATTACTCTTTTTCTAAAATCGTCTAGCGACGCATGGTAGGATGACAACCAATCCATCCCAAGAATCAAGTCAAAATCAAACATAACCAAAGGCATCAAATCTACCAACATCTTCCTATCTTCTATCTTCAACACACAATCTTTGCACACACTTTTAATTACCACCTCTTCTCCTATAAGCGTAGCTATGGTTATCACACAATCAAGTGGTTCCATCCTTATAGTATCTACTTGTGTTATGAAAAAGTGTGATACAAACGAGTGTGTTGATCCAGGGTCTATCAGAATATAGGCATCTCTATCAAAAGCGGTAAGTGTACCTATCACAACATCATGCATTGCTTGAGCATCTTGGCGTGTGATAACAAAAACTGGTGCCGGGACCCTCGGGGCCTCCATTAGTCCTTTTCCCCTGTCTTAAACACTTCAAGCTGGCCCATCCACTCTTCTACTTCCTATAGATGATTGTGCCGGTAGTCTAGAATGTCTGCATTGAGTAGCGATGTGCCCCCGTTCACCACAACGATAGCAAACGATTCCCTGGTTGATCCTTAGACAATCCTTCTTAAAGTGGTCAAGGGCTTCACATTTGAAGCAACCATTTGTTTTTGTCTCCTTCGTTCGTTCAGGCGTTTCCTTCTTAGCTCGATCCCCTCTGGGTTTGAAATTTCTTGCAGTCGACTGATGACTCTGGCTTCTGAAAGCTGGTGGCCTTGGAGCGCCACTCCTAGGACCTTATCACCATATCTTGCTCGTCGTTAGATTTCCAAACTTGCGCTTCTTAAAGTCTTCTCGTCTCCCTTCTCCCTCTTTCACACCTTTCTCGTTCATTTTTTCCTTGTTCACTAAACTTGCATAGTTATTTATTTTGAGAACCGTCATCCTCGTTCTGATCAAAAAATTTAATTCCTTTTTAAATCTCTTACACCTCGTCTCCTCATCGGGTATAAGCTGGGTGGCATATCGTGACAATTCTGTAAACTTCATCTCATACTCTGCTACAGTCATCCTACTTTGTTCCAAATTAATGAATTCTTGCTCCTTCTCATATTTGTAGGTTATGGGTTTATATTGTTCGTTGAACGCCCTCATGAAATGATCCCAAGTAATCCTCTAGGGTACGGGAGGTTCAGTTCCTGGCATTGGCATTTTCAGTAATCGCTCTGTGGCTACCCACCAATGATACGCTTCTCCTCTAAACATAAAAGCTATGAGGTCAATCCTATCATCTGCCTCTGCCCCTAGCCTATCCAAAATACGTACGACATCCTTCAACCAGTCTTCTGCTTCTGCAGGGCTAAGGGTTCCCATGAACTCCTTTGTGCCCAAGTCCTTGAATTGCTTGATTAGGAAGTTATTGTTCCTTTCATCTTGCATTGTGATCCACCTCGCATTTTGTTCTGTCAGTCTTGCAATTGCCTCTAACATCCTAGCAGTTGGGTCAGGTTCTATCGATTCTACTTGCGGAGATTCTTCTTGCTGCATTTCATTAATCTGGTCCGGGTTGAAAGATGCTCCGTCTGAGTTTTCCATGCTTCTCTCTATTATAAGAAAGGTATACATTAGGGCTCAACACAAGGGTCCAACTTATAGACATAAGGATAAGAACAAACTATCTGCAAAAGGTTTTAATGACACAAGCGTCGTCCCCCCTTAAAAGATAACCCACTTAGACTTCGCAAACCGACAGCAACGCAAGACCCCTTCCGGGTTATCTCCCCAATTTGATAACTTGCTTAAACTTTCAATTGGGACCCTGCATCAGCAGAACGCATTTTCCAAATGGACCTCAAAGCTAGTCAGTCAGATGCCCAAAGGTAAAGGTATGACAACCCTAGGCCTAAACCACTCTTCTCAACAAATTGTAAGACGACACACTTAACCTACAGTCCACCACAGACCACATTCTAACAAGTCTACAGAACCTATAACTTGGGGCTCTAATACCAAATATAACACCCCGGTCCCGTAAGGCACCAAACCTACACAAAGGGATATGATCCCGCCACAGACCGGCAATCCAAGAGATAGACAAAGGATAAAGATATTAAGAAACCAAACAAGAACTCTTAAGTAACCACAACATCTTAATATCAAAAGAGGTAAACATGAGTCACTAGAGATTCACCATCCCAAGTCATACATTACTTCAAAAAGAACAAAAACCGTTAGATCTTATACATGAAGCTTTACCAACACTAAAACTAAACAAAGAAAAACAGACCAAAATAATTTCCAATACCAGATCTAAAACTACTCGATGAAGCCTGTGGTGGACCAACTCCTAGCCGTTCCTGATATCTATAACCACGGTGGTTACATGAGAGCGCACTTAGCATTATCATGAATAGAAAGGACAATTACTTAGTTAACGATAACTAAAAACCTTTTTCAAAAAAGAACAGTTCATCACATTTTCCACGAATAACATAGAAACTAATGTATTTTCTTGAACATGAAAACATCACAGATTATCAGAACCTTCTCAGTACCGTAAACAAAAAAATATGTTCCTTGCTCAACCGCCACAAATTTAAAATGCATGACCACTTTCTCAAGTCTAGACTCAAACCCCAAAAGTGTCTAAGTAGTCGTCAACCTCACGACCGGGAGTTCTGACTGTACCGTAACCTCAATTCTCAATGCACGAATAGCCAAGTGATGGAATGATGGCCACTGTCCACCAAGCACGAGTGGTATGTGCTATACCCTAGAACTCAGGCCAAAAGCCTTTAAGAAAAAAACCCCCGCTTAACGGGACACCTACCCTATAGGGATAAATGAAAAATCCATAGTTGGATAATCTCTCTCATAACGGGATATAAAAGGGCCGAAAACCCTTGTAACTTGGCACTTTGGAACAACCACACAACATTAACCATACTTTCATGGTAACATCATGCTAGCTCAAAATATCATGGATAGCACACTTGAAATTAAAAACATCATGACTTTTGAAAACAATAGGTTCAAGCGATCGTTAAACTGGTCATAATTCAAAACATACGCTTCAAAGCATTTTCAAGCTTCATTTACATAAATTCATGTTCAAGATAATGGCTAAGCGCTCTGACCTTGTATAAGATGCGTATAAGCCGAGTCTCCCCCGACAAGCTAAGCAGGACCCCTAGGTTCTACAACCTTCGTGCCTAACAAGCAAAACACGACTCGACCGTTAATCACGGAATCCTTCCTCTTTTGCATGTGAAACTAAAATGATTCTGACCATGAAATATTTTCTTGATTTTTGGGATAATGGTTAATTTCTTTTTAGGTTTAAGGGGTACTACATGCTTGCCCAAACCTTCACTTGTTTAATGATTTTACTTAACCATTTATTACTCTCTTCCATTCATTACATTTTAAGGTACCGCAGCATCTTGAGGTACTTAAACTTGTAATTGGATTATGATTTTTGGTAACGATTTAGATTAAAATATTCCCTACAACTTTTATGTTTAACACCAAAGCCAAAACCTAAGACAAAAAGGTGAATAAAACATTCTAAGCAAAAACGGTTTACCACTTTCTTCAAGATTTTACCAAAAATATGCTTTTGTTGGTCTCAGATTTGGGCTATTAGATCAAGTCCCAATGAGCCAATTTCTTTTTATGTTCTTGATCAACACGTCCCCTACAAGTTTCATGTTTAGAGCTAAGGATAGGTGTTTGGAACAAGTTAGACGTTTTGGCCATTTTCGAAAGTAGGTTCTGTCAGTCGCCAAAACTCAGCAGAGCTAGTTTTGGACAGAAGGTTTGAAACAATTTTGGGGCATCATCCCTTTGCTTTAAGGTCTTATTTTTGGGCAAAAAATACTTCAATATGTTTGCTACAAAATTCATGTAGACCACCATTGGAATAGGTCACTAAAAATAGGAGTTTTGAGCTATATAAAAATATTTAACAGAATGTTCCTTGGGGGCTGAAACTCAACAGAGACATTCAAAGAGCTTTTTGACCTATCAAAACTCAATATTTTGTTCTCATTTTTGGTGTATAGATATATATACATTTTATCTACAATTTTCATGTTTCGATCAAAGTTCGGATCTTATTTTAAAATAGGGTTTCCAAGTCGGTAGTGTTGACTAATCAAAAAATGACACACTTTGGTACAATTGCAATATCTTGAGTTCTAGTTATGAAAAAGAGTTGAAACAAATTTTTGATGAAAGATAACATAAAAATATAAATCTGGACATAAATAACATGCTTAGATCATTTTTTTACATTGAGTTATGGCATTTCAAATCTCAGTGGAGAAACATCAAAGTTCTCAAAAATTAAGCCTCTTAGAGTTCAAGTCTTCTACTTATGTCATGTCATGTTTTTGTTCCAATTCTTTGCATGCTTGTGTTTTAGACTTTAATATCAAGTCACACTTAGAGGTCATCAAACTCAAAGATAACAACACACAACAACATCTCATATCACCTATAATCATAACAACCTCAAATTCCAACGACGACGCCTTTTCGGTTTAATTTTGGTTCTTGATTCTTAGAGTTGTTTAAAGAGATGTATTGGGGGGATATTTTGAGGTATCATAGACATAAGGTTTAGAGGTTTTACTTACTTGTTTGAGAGATCAAAAGATGGTGGAAAACTATTAGGACTTGGCTTTTCGAACAATGGTCTCCGAAGACCCCTTTCTTGGATCCCTTCTTCTTCTTCTTCTTTTTTCTTCCCTCAAACTTCCATGGACCCTCAAGAACACTCACAATCTGGTCTTTCTCCCTCTCTCTCCACCGAAATATCAAGGGGAAAGAAGGGGTTTGGGCCTTGTTTATATAGAAAGGCAAGGGAACAAAAAAATTAAATGTTTTGGTACTTTTCCTTTCCTTCACATGGGTTAATTAATTTAGTTTAAGCTTTGAGGGGACCAAATCAGATTTGGGGAAGACAAATGCGGCTAGGGTCAGTTTGGGGGGACAAAAATTTGATCCCTCATCAATCAAGGGATTTTTCTTGGTTTTCGTGCCCCTATTGTGCAAGAAAATACATTAAAAGTTAATTTAATGTATATTTTTAGTGTCTTTTTCTACTGAGATCTATTATTTTAGCATGTTTATGATAAATATAGTATTCTTATGTATTATCATAGTTCTCATACCAATTGATTAAATAGATGTAGTATTTTAAGTCAAATTAAGCTATTTTGGTAATATTTGATTTTTTGACTTATTTAGTTATGTATGAACATTAATAATGATTTATTTGCTTTTATTAACCTATAACACCATATTATTATGTATATTACTTGCTCAACAAGTATTGAATCAACATAATGCTTAATTTAATACATTTCTCATCATTTTAAGCTAAAAAGAAAGTGAAAAGCTATTTTTTGGCACTCTTCCAAATGTGGTCGGCGACTAAGGGGTATTTTTGTTATTTTTGATGTTATTTTGTTATTTTCTATTTAATCGTACTTAAATTCTTGAATTAGGGCATTCATGTATCAAAATTTGAATTTTTAAGACTTTTCGAACTTAACTCTTGTCTTAAACAACTTGGTCTTATAACCTTGAGTTCTTAACCTCAATATTAGGGCTTTAATATATGCTTGTGTGGTTCCCTTTCTATCCCAGGTCACAAGCTTGAAAAGGTTAAACGGTCATACCGGTTCTTCTTACCGTACTTAGGTTCGAAATTTCGTTTCTTTTTTTTTGTTTGAAATGTTCTTTCTTTTCTATTCGTATACCTAAGTTTGGGTTATGATCATTATTTATTTTCATATTTGATTGAATGCATAAATGATGATTATTTTTTTTTAATCACGGGGGTTGACCGTGATAGATTGAATGTGAGCTTTCGGGATATATGATCGATGTAATAGCTAGTTTTATATTTTTAAATATCTGTTTAGATTATTTAAGAACATGTTGAATATGTCCAAAAATGCGAAGAACGGATGTGGCACCTGCAGTGGTTTGGATTTTAATGAGCCACAAATCGCGGTATACTTTTAATGGTTTTAAACGGTTTTTTTCGGTGAGTTTTTCTGATGTATTTATGTATAAAAAAATACCATAAAAAAGTCAAAAATAGCAAGGAAAAGTTATCAAAATTGCCCGATTTTGGCGGCTTTGCCAGCGGCGGTTCGGCGGAGGTTTTTCATGATTTTTTGAGCCATTTTTGGAACTATTTTTTGGAAAGTTTTTTAAACATAAAATAGCAATAAAATATAGCTCAAATACTATCAAAAATAAAATAAAAAATAGGACCAAAATCACAATCCAAACAGGTGGCAAACAGGCCAGCGGCGGCGGTGCCCGGCGGCAGCAGCTTTCAGGCAATGTTTCGACACTTTTTTGGGATGCTTTTGAAATTTTATTTTGATAGAAAGATAATAATTTTTGAGAGCTTTCTTTTGATATAAAGTATGTCAAAAACAAAGTTTGGATGAGGTCGGAACGGCCTTGGGAAGTTGGTGATTAAAAGCAGCAACCTTGGTGAGCGGCGACCGTCCGTTTCAGGTAGTTTTTCGGTGATTTTCGAAGCTATTTTTGAGAAGATTTTTTTGTAAACAAATATTACTTTTTGAGAGCTTTCTTTTGATATAAAGTATGTCGAATATCGAGTTTGGAAAGAGGTCGAAAAAGCCTCGGGAAGTTGGCAGCGCAGTGTTAAGGCGGGTAGCAGCATTTTTGAGGTTCCGGACATTTTTCCGAGCAATTTTTCAGCATATTTTTTCATATTTCGAGAGCTTTCTAACTATATAAACCTCGTCAAAAACCGAGCTCGGATAAGCCAGCAGGAGCCACCTAAAAGCGGCGACAAGGCGGCGCCGGCGGTGGTCTGGCAACTTTTTCTCTCCCGGGGCTATTTTGTTGTATATTATGATATATACGAGACTAATATGATATATATTGATATATCAGATAGTATCAATGAAGCTTAATGCAATCAGGACACATAATCAAATGCGAACAAGAATTGAAACAGCTAGTTCTCTTAGGGAGACTGAAGCACCTCAGTGTTTCACTTGAATCATAAAACTGTGACATATGCATATCGTGTTTATATATATATAAACGGCGTGGATGATTGCATATTGGTTTTATTTATCCTGTTAATTTAATTAATTCGAATATTCGATTTTAATTAAATTATTTTGTAATAAAAAATAAAATTAAGTTTTTTAAATTAATTTTAATTAAATGAAAAAACTTTAGATATTTTTTTTACAAAATATCCCATTTAAAGATGATTTTTTTAAAAATCAGATATCTTAGAAAAATGTGAGAATTAATTCCGGAATTTGAATTAATTAAATGAAAAAATATTTAATCGAAATAAATTATTATTTTTTAAAAAATATGGAATGAAAAATAAAATAAATAAATACCTTTAATCACTACCTTAACTGAAAAGCGAAAGGAAAAAATGTGCATTTATTAAATTTTATTTGTTACGCATTTAAACACAAAAAAGATGGTTTGATAAACCAGAAAATTTAGAATCGTGTATACGGAAAGATGTTTGATTCTTTCAGATCGTGTGACTTTTGAAATTAATAAATTTATTTTATTTAAACGGATTTTTATAACCCTAAAAAATATTTTAAAAATCTAAGTGGGAGAGAAAATTTATTCACAGATAAATCCCGCGGTCTCCATCACCAGTTTGTATGCGATGCAATTAAACCCTACGTGTCGGCAGTAAGGTCTTCCTCCCCAACGGACAGATTAATTGCGGTATCGCTAGTACAAACATCCTTTAAGGATAATTCTGAATAATTGTTAGTGTGGATCGCTTCTCCAACTAAAAAGTTCATTGCGAAGTGATTAATTTGGAATTAGGTGATGGTTAACACTTAACTGCAAATAATAGTATCATCTCTAACTGAGTCACTGTTATTATATATTGGACCAAAGTTATATCAGTAATTTAATATTACTTGGCATGGTCAGTTGCCTAGATAGTAAAATTAAAAGGAATTGGCCTGTCTGGTCTTATGAAAGATAGTAGACGTCCTCCCAATGAGGCATGCTATTCTCAGGTTATCAGGTTGCACTGGCGAATTAATTTTAAAATGGTAGAGGAAACCAAATTAAAATGAATTCAAAGTTTTGCTCATCATAATTAACAGTTTTTTAATTATGTGATTCTCAGGATTAAAATGTAATTCAATCCACTCGCTTCAATACTCAAAGAAAACCAACTTACGGGACCAAATTTTGTTGATTGAAAATGTAACTTGGACATCTCTTTAACTATAAATGGTATTTCTTCAATACCAAAAATTGTGTTTATTTCTGAAAAAGGTTTTTTTTCTAGGCAGAAAGGCATGAAGGAAAAAAAAGGTTCAAAAACAGGGAGACACGATTTTTAGGGTAGTTAGTGGGCCACGAATTGGTGTGAAAAAGTCGAAAGGTAGATCTTTTCACTGTAACAAAACCCGGCACTAGAAAAAGTTATGTCTAGTATTTCTTAAAAGGCAAAACAAATAGGGTAATTCCTATTCACTAGTTGTGGATGTTGGATGCAATACTGCCAAGATCATTGTTTTTGTAAAACGATTTTCGGTAAAAAATTAACTAGACGGGCAAACGCCGAAACGGGCTCCAGATAAAAAATTTTGACGTCGAACGATAAAAAAAAAACCCGTGGAACCAAAGTTAATTTAGAAAAATACCTCTTGTTGATCTAATCTTCAACTACGAATTGATTCCGAGTTGAAACTACAATCAGATCTTCTACTGTATTCCTTTACGCAATCCTCAAACGTAGTGTGGGCTACGATCTTTCGAGAACTCGTACCGGCAGAACCCCGTTATATTTTTAAGTCTTGAAAGACAAAAATAATATATCAATAATGATATGAAAAAATCAATCTAAACTGATTCAGCCTACCCGCATATATATAGGACTACAGCAGGGACCTGGGGAGTAATTATGAGTAAGACTTCCAGTGTAACATAGATACCTATGGGCGGTTTCTGCAATTATGGAAAGAGGCAGCAGTTTCTGTAATTTTCATAAAACACTGAATTATAGTTCACACTACTAAAGAATTATAATTGCACTTTGACCCATAATCTCAAAACCTTCTTGCATTGAGCTCCTGTTATTAAATGCTAACCATTTCTCCCCACGTTAAGATTTTCGATACCCGCCAATTAAATTTAATTACTGACAATTTAATTTA
>JAULJZ010008168.1:3022-16643 GCA_032270985.1 Heliamphora pulchella | reverse complement strand
GAGGGGGGGGGGGGGGGGGGTACATTTTCACTGCAATATTATTCTCAAGTCCAGGTTCTATCACTAGCATTATATATTCAATTATTTTTCTTTCCAACAAAGGCAGGCATTATCCTCTCTATAAATCTCAATTTACTAATAGAAGTTCAAATAAAAAGGAACTAGGAAATACGTGAACAGTTTCAGCTTCAGTTTCAAACAGAAAAAATGTCCAATATATATATATATATGAAAGCCTCATTATAACGACTACTCACATTAACTATCACAAAATAACAGATCCAATCTATATGGGTCATCTGTTGTAGGCTTGGTTGCACGCTAAACTAATTGGGTTATATCTTCTGTGGCTCAAGTAGTGACTACTTTCTAGGGATTTATTTTTTGTCCCATACTCCCTCAGAACCGAGGAATCCCTTAGATATGAAGGAATCATAGTCCAAATAGAATTCTAATCGAAAGTAAGGCTTGTTGGAAAACCCGTTGTCAGAATTGATTAGGGTGTGCTATTTGTTTACATCCATTAGTTTACACAAACCAAAACTATGACAACCTAGAAATAATGTGGTATACATCTATCTATATTGAATTGCTGATATTAAAAAAAGAAATTCCTTATACATATATGTATATATTCGAACTCGTTTTTTAACAGGATGTAGGATAGCTATTGAGAAGTTTTCACAACTCAATCAACATTAAAATAGCATGAATTAACATTAAATGAGACTTGCGCAAAATTAAGTTCAGGGTTGTTCGGGTAAGAAAGTCTAATTTGCATCCATGAGTTAATTTGGAAAATAACCCTCTAGATGATTTTGGATAATCTAAAGGAATTGCTATTGATTTGTGATGCACGGCCTTTCCATAGAGGAGGATGTGTTCTTCATGCTTTATCTTTTAGTAGCATTATGATCCCCTTCTATGTGTGGGTATTTGAATTTTGTTTGTTTTATTGAAAAGAAAAATATAATAACACATATAATCCAAAAAATATTTTTCTTGTGGATTTTGGATGACGTCACGACATCTATGCTAAAGTTCGTATGATGAGATGATCTATTATTTTTGTTAAAATGGAACTAGTGTGCTTTTCCAAGGTTAAGTTTTTTTCCCTTCATATAATTGACGATTTTTATGCTTATAGACCTCAGACGTCATGATAGTTGTAGACACTTCATAATCTTAGCAATGTCCATTCTCATGTGATCACTATGTTTTCTATGCGTCTACCTTAGATTCTATGTTGTTTAATTCATAAGTTATGCATAATACGATATGAATTTATGGATAACTCAATTTCATATGGATTTTAAGATTGAGCCAGCATAAGCGTTACGATTTATGGTCCAACTAAAATTCAATTTACAATTTACAAGTCATGCTATCCTTAAAACTATTGGTACGATAAAATTTGAATCACTTTTGACCCTTTCAGAAAATTCAAAAATATATAACTCTTTAGAGAGTGTTTAATGTGGAGATTTAGTAGAATCTAGTCAAACTCAAACAAGTTCGTAACCCTTTATCTTTTTTTTCTAGAAAAAAAATGTATCGGGATATTTGAGGCTAGAATTACCTGTAGCTATGAACTATCTAATGTTGTTTTGGTAAAATAAACATGGTTCATTATAACATGGGTCATTTTAGGAAGATTCAACGATTTGATAACGCTTTACTTTTTGAACAACAAGTACATAGAACATTGAATTCCCTCACACTTCTCCTCTTATCATACTCTTTTTAAAGTATAAATCTCTTTTTGAATGTAGAGAAGATAGTCTCTACAAAATATAAAGATTGATGGGATTTGAACTCAATATTGTGATTTACGAAAATGTCTTCCAATTAGATGGCATAAACATATCCTCATATCAATATTATCGTATAATGTGTCAAAATCAATTTATTTTAGTTTCTTTCACACATATGAATTGTCTAACATTTTTTTTCATAATTTTTATTGAATCTAACAATTTCCGATTCAATTTGATTCCCGAATTACAAGATTAAGATTTTGGTTCTCGATTTCATAACAATGTTCCTAATATTGATGTTGGTTTTCCACAACCCCCCACAGTTAAATTCACTTCCATTGATCTACCGTCTTACAAAAATGTGAAAATTTGCTTAGAGAACGGGCTATTGTGAAAGATTCCAATTGATATAAATAGCAAAATTCCAATCAATGCCATATGTCACGTCGAGGATTCAAGAGTCGAATCATTAATCAATATTTTTTTTAATCGTAAATTAAATCAAATCGAGATCAGAAAGATTCGATTATTATTTCTAAACTACACAAAACATCAATAAAATTAAACAATAAGGATATACTATAAATATGAAAATTCCAGACAAACCAACGACAAAAATCCATATATATTTATAAAATTAGACAGTAAGGATACATATACGGAAATATATAAATTCATACATATATATATATATATATATGAACTAGAAGAAACAAAAATCCAAGATCCATCATACAAGAGAATCAAAAAAAATCCAAATAACCAAAACAAAATAAATTTGACACGTTATGCATTCATATGTTGTTCATTTTGCAAGTAGAAGCACGTGCAAAAAGTGAAATTGATTGCTCAGTAGAACCGAATTGTGTGATAAGTATCATGAATTGTACATTTCTGAGCGGATTCATCCTTTCATCGATTAACCCCCCAAATACAAATTGATTACATGGTGTATCAATCAAATCGTTCAATAAGTGTTGTGAATCGTACAATTCTAAAAGCAAATATATGCGTGTGTGTGTGTATAAAAGGTTGATCAAGAGTACTACCATATTTAATTGTGTGAAAGGCACCAATGAAAGAGTAAGAAAATATAAATCCAATAGTAAATTGAGGGGGGAGCATCCATCTTGCACCAACAAAGATATATGCAAGATATAATTGGTTTGACTTCTAGTTGTGCAATAAACTTTATGAATCAAATGCAGTGGAATCAATTAGATCACAACTAGAATTTGAGCAATCCTTTATATTTTAAGTGCACGCTTACACCTACTTTGCTGCTTCTATAAAATACGATTTTTATTTTCATTTATGCACTTGGTTCTTAGAAATTGTTCATGAGCATGATTCAATTTATATCAATATATGACTTTGTGCATGGATACGATTTTAGGCTTAATGATTTTTGTGATCAACTGTTAGGTATCTAGATTATTTTATTTATTTGGCAAAACATTTTTTATTGTTTAGCTCATGATTTTTTTCCAAACTTCTCTCAGCATGTTTATCTCTCACACTTTGGTCTTGTAACATATTTTCCTTCATTAATTCAAGACAAAATGAGTGAGATACTTGTTACTAAAGGGGAGACAAAGAAAGAAATACAAACCTTGAGTACTTGACTTAATGGGTTTATTATTCAATGTCACACTCGCTTTCCACTGGCCATTTTTTAGTATTTATTTTGCAGCTTGCAAAATTTCAATGCCTTTGCCCAGTTTTATTGTCCAGCGTAATTCTCGATTTTTGGAAATAGATTTGATTCATTCATTCTATAGAATGCTTTGTCACGAAATTGTCAAAGGGAAAAGATTATAAGGGTTCGAGGTTCAAGGTATTGTTGGCACCCCCCGTAAACAAACCTATAATTTTAATTGCCAATTTTAGTTGTAAATATGTAATCATATGTAGATGTCCAAGTTGAGTCAACTTAGGAAAACAGAAATAGATTTGGGCTTAAATATTTTATGAAAACCAAAGTACAACAAGTGATGTAGCACATAGAGGGGATGAGAAAGGTACAAGGTAGTGTACAAGGGTTGAAACCCTAACACAAGGCCATGACTTTAAAACTCAACTTTGAATAATACATCAAGTAAGCTTTTTATTTATACGCTTAAAAGTCTAATCTAAATGGGATCAAAATTCTAAACAAAAAGGAAATAAAAATAACGCCTTAATTAAAAGATAAACTAGAATCCTAACGAAAAAGAAATAACTTAAATAACTCTTAAGTAAATTAAATAGCCACCAAAGACAATTATTAGATCAAAACAACTTATTGACTCGAGCTGAACCCTTAGGTTTAGCTCAAGGCTTCCAAATAGGATAATGACTCTCCAGCCAATCAACGGCTACGCCATCATTTCTCCTCCGCTGCAAAGAACTCGACTCCGACGAGTTAGGAGCAAAACCAAGGATGCCAGCAGAAAGAGGAATACGACGAACAAACAGAGAGTTTTTCCTCAACTTGACAGTACGTGAATCAGTTACACAAATAAACATGTACTTTATCTTGCCATCAACGAAGAAATAGGTGTTAGCATGCCGAGCATACTCGACATCATGATCCCATATCCATATACAATCTAAGAAAATGTGGCAAAATTTAAGAAGAAGCACATCACACAGTACCATCTCTTTGAGCTTTCCATGAGTAAATATCATCGGCCACTACTTATCAACTTTGAGCTTGGTGTTAGTGATACAGGACACATGATGTGGCTCGGGATGGGGCTCGACCTTTAAACTCGATTTCTTCATAGCTTATTCAGATATAGCATTGGTGTAATTCCCAGTGTCAATCACAAAATAACAAATATGATCATTGCACTTCACCTTAGTAGTGAAAATCTTGCCACGCTGCAAAGCTTCAATTTGTTTGTTGTCCCTTTTGGTCACAAGGAGAGGACGAATAATATCCAGATTACCATATTGAATTTTCTCATCAGAAGAAGAATCTACAGGGTCAAGGGACTCAACAACCTGATGATCAAGCTTCGTGTTCACAAGCTCTTTTGCCTCCACAAGTTCTTTACTCTCCTCTACAGCAACAAGCATATTAATCTTAGGCAAAGGGCACTCTCTAGCAAAATGTCCAAACCTTTGACAATTAAAACACGTAGACACAGTATTCTCTCCAAATGTATTCAGGGAGGAAGTAGGAGTAATACGGGGAGGGCACTCAGAGAAATTATTACAAATGGGTTCCACAAAAGTCCTCTCACTCCGTGTAAAGGGTTCGGCTAGTGCACGCATTGAAACCTTTTTTTTTACCTCATCTTCTATCTAAAGGGCTACTTGGATAACATCTACCATGAGGTACAATCTACTGGCAGCTAAACCACAAGAGATTCGGGGATTCAACCCTAGCGATACATAAAGATCATGATATCTTCATTCCACGAGAACTCAAATTTAGTTGCTAAACTGTACAATAGTCTGGTATACTCTTCAATTGACTTGCTTCAATGTACACGGAGTAAATTGCAAATGAGTCCGCTGCTTGTGACTTTGAGGCACAGAATAGCAGGTCATGCCAACCTTCATATCGGTTTATGTACGAATAGTTGTATAATACTCGCGCTGATACTTTGCCAACAAATTCTAATTGTACCTTTCAATTTTGTTTCGGCAAAAAATAACATTCTTTTCTCGGTCATTTGATACCAACGGAAGAAACTCTTTATACTATGCAGCCAATCAAAGAATACCTCTGGATTGTGATCCCCATTAAAGTCAGGAACCCTTGTCTACTTCAATCAGTCATGGATCTTTTGCCATGCGTTGGTTTGCAAAAGGTTGTGGTGGACGAACGCCAAAAGTTCCACCAGTGATAACCTTATTCTTCCTTCGATCTTCTAAAAAGGTGGCGGCCATTTTGTCTAACACGGGTGGCATCTGTACCATATCTTCAGCCATCTACTTTTGAACTCTCTGCTATGCGTTGGTTTGCAAGAGGTTGCGGTGCACAACATCAAAAGTTCCACTGGTGATAGCCTCATTCTTCCCTCGATCTTCTAAAAAGGTGACGGCCATTTTGTCTAACATGGATCGCATATGTACCATATCTTCAACCATCTACTTTTGAACTCTTTGTATTTCTTGAAATTCTTGATCTAAAACCCCAACTCTAGTATTCAACTCAAAGTCTCATTCTTCCCTCGATCTTCTAAAAAGGTGGCGACCATTTTGTCTAACATGAGTCGCATCTATACCATATCTTCAGTCATCTACTTTTGAGCCCTCTGCCATGCGTTAGTTTGCAAAAGGTTGTGGTGGACGAACACCGGAAGGTCCACCGGTGATAGCCTCATTCTTCCCTCGATCTTCTAAAAAGGTGGCGGCCATTTTGTCTAACATGGGTCGCATTTGTATCATATCTTTAACTGTCTACTTTTGAGCTCTCTGTATTTCTTGAAATTCTTGATCTAAAACTCCAACTCCAGTATTCAACTCAGTATTGGTAACCATGCTTATAGCTAGGGTTAAGTGGTTAAAATAGTACATTGGGCTAGGCAAACGAGTATAAAATTAGGAATATGGTGTAAAGGACTAGGATGGATTGGGTTTGTAATTTGTGGGTTGGTTTTGCCATTGTTTTTTTTTTTTTTTTTGGGTGGGGGTTGGGGGGGAGTGTTAGTTGATTGGGCTAGTTTTGTTGGGCTGGTTAAGGGTTGTACTGGGCTTAAGTTTATAAAACTGGGTGGGTTGGGCTTTGGGTGGGTTCGTTGCTGGGTTGTGAAAAGTTTATTTAAGTGGGTTAACCCTTTTTTTCTTTGTTTTATTTTGGGTTAGGAGATAGATGTTAAGACTATGTGAAAAGGGAAAATGGGGGATCGGGTTGGGTAGGTATTGGGTTAAGTTGGTTGCTAGAAAGAGTAGACCAGAGATGGGTTGGGTATGAGTCGAGCTGATAAGGTCAAGGTTGGGCTCCTTCCTCGCAGCCTACACGAGAGGCAGAACAACCTTCTAGGGCTTCGACACGAGGCATGAGGCAACGGCGCAAGGCTACGACGACGCGAGGTGTCGATTGGTGGTGGAGATGACGTAGAGGAAGAAGGAAAGGGCGGCAGCAGAGACGAAGGGTTTTGCTAGGTGCAGGCGATGGCGAGATACAGGGGCTAGGGTCGAATCGGGAGAGAGAGGTTAACGAGGAGGAGAAGAGAGGCCGAAGAGGGTTACAGCTATGGTTTGTTGCGAATCACAAAGATGGTGAGGGAGGTAGAGGTTTTTTAGGGTTTCCGCAAAGGTCGATGACAACGGCGATGGCGACAAGGACCTAGGATTTCGGTGAGGGTGGCTAGGGTTTTAGCAAGGACGTCTAGGGTTTTGGCAAGAAAGGAGTAAGGCGGTGGCTAGGGTCGACGAGGGAAAGGGGAAAGCCGACAAGGAGGATGGGGCGAGGTTCGACATGGGAGGCCGACGAAGGCTCGTGGTGGTAGTGGCAACCTTGGAAGTTGGCGGCGCCAGTGGTAACAACAACGACGATGTGATTGCGAGGGTTAGAGATTGCGGTGGAAGCTTCTTTGGCTACAGATTCAATCAAAGAAGGAGAAAGAGATGTGAAATCTTAAGCCTAAGTTTTGATACCAATTGACGCAGCACATAGAGGGGATGAGAAAGGTGAAAGGTAGCGCATAATGGTCGAAACCCAAACACAAGGGCGCAGCCTTAAAACTCAACTTTTCATCAATTCAACTCTAAATAATACATCAAGTGAGTCTCTTATTTATAGAATTAAAATCCTAATCTAAAAAGAATCAAAACCCTAATCTAAAAGGAATCAAAACCCTGAACAGAAAGAAAATAAAAATTACATCTTAATTAAAAGAAAGACTAGAATCCTAAAAAAAGAAATAAATAACTCTAAATAAATTAAATAGCTAAAAACAACAATTATTAGACTAAAAGAACTTATTGACTCGCGCCGAGCCCTTGGGCTTAGCTCGAGGCTTCCAAATAGAATAACGACTCTCTAACCAATCAACGGCTACGCCATCAGCAAGCAAACCAAACTAGTCTTTAAATCTCTCTAGAGTACTTACATTATATACAAGTCCAGGAGAAGAACAAAATAAGCTTAAAGAACAAGAGAAGAATTGATGTGCTACTGTGTTAACTATTGATCAATCTTTAATCCTTTTACATTATTGTTTTGTTACGTACATAGCTGATTGCCTTAGTGGAATCTATGTCATTGGTCGATCATCTAGATTAGATGCTAACCATTCATTGAAGAATGAATATTGTGGATTCAATAAGCAAACCCACAAGTTTGTGAATTCAACACCTAATACGCATGGATTCGGCTAAGATTTGTGTTGTAAGTTGCAAATTGTATTTTTGTTCTTGGTTATAGTGGATGGATTTTCCACATAAAAAAGCAAGCAGCTCCCTTGATATGATTGCTTCATTTTATTAGATTGTCATAGTGGAATCTATGCCATTGGTGGATCATCTAGATTCAATTTTAACCATTCATTGAAGAATGAATATTGTGGATTCAATAAGCAAACCCACAAGTTTGTGGATTCAACACCTAATACGCATGGATTCAGCTAAGATTTATGGTGTAAGTTGCAACTTGTATTCTTGTTCTTGGTTATAGTGGATAGATTTTCCACATAAAAAAGCGCGCAGCATCCTTAGTATGATTGCTTCATTTTATTACTTGCAATCAACAACAATTTTCTCAATTTCTACAATTATTTTTAAATAAATCCCATCGAGGAACTCATGAGAAGAACCTAGTGGAATTGGAAATCATGCATTGGTCTTATGCAAATTGCGAACTATTTTGAATTAAATTTACTTTTACCCCCTAAACTATTATTAATTAGATTATATTGTCCCCTAAGTATTAATTTTGTCTATTATTTCCCTCAACTCTTCACTAATCACACATACTCGTCCAAATGTGAGACAGAAATACGCACAAGGAGGGGTTGTTAGAAGGGCTAAACGGTCCTTTTCTCTCAAATGCCTCGTGTATTACACACGTACATTGAAGTACCATTCAGTTAATTACATAATCAAGACATCTGGGTTTGAAAATCACACCCAAATACGAGTGGCCCTTCAGCGCTTGTGCGTTCTTTTTTGCTTTAAACCTCGGATATGTAATTTCATATGCCATTTCAAGAAAATTGAAATTTTTTTTTATTTTTTATTGAAACTAGAATTTGTCGTGTATAGTCAAATTCAGTGTTAGACTTGGATGATCGTTTTCAATTTGGTCAAGGTTGTAGTTGAAGTCGAATAGTTGACGAACTTAATAGATAAACTCAATAGTTTAAGGATAACAGAAACAAATTGATATTGGTTTAGGGTTTAAGAGTGAAATTAACCCAACTGTTTTAAGAAGAATAATCAGGAAATCAAATAAACCGGTAAACCCTTCAGATTGATTTTCACACTCGTGATAATGCAATAGAAAGATACCCAAAAATCCAAAAACCCCTTAGCCCTCCAAGATTTACATCCCAACTCAAATTAAAGCTGGTAACTTCAAAAAAACAAAAAAAAACAAAAAAAAAACAAAAATGAAAATAGGTTGATACGGGTAGGCATGCATGCATTAATTTTCACTTTAGGCTCGAAAACCCCAGAGAATGCAATGAAGAGAAACACAAAAGAAGGGGGGGAGGGGGAAGCAATGTAATACAAATCATATTCCTACGCTATTTTCTTAAGAGAACCGATCATGAGTATAAAAGGAAGAAAGGGAAAAAAAAAACATCATCTAGCACAATTTTAAAACCCTCAAAATTCCAATTTCTTGAAACCCAATTCGCAACAAAGTTGACCATTTAGTACAATAAATACCAGTAAATCATTCGAAAATTAAAAGGAATAGGAAGAAGAAGGAGAAGAAGAAGACATTGAACTCACGAGTACAGAGCGAGAGCTCTTCGAATGACATGGATGGCGTTGTTGTACTTTGTTTTCAGCCTTCTATCATCGCTTTCTCTGATTGCTTTATCGATATCCATAGATATGTAGCTACTAGTTTTGAACCCTTTTCTACAAGAGCCAGCAAACGAGCGAGCTAGGGAGAGAGAAAGAGAGAATGGAAAGGAAATGGGGTCCCCCAAAGTGAAGAACAGTCTTTAAAGTTCTGTGAGGATTTAAAATTAGAGGTGAAGAAATCGCCCTCTCAATCTGAAGCACAAAATCTTGGAAAAGAGGGGTAGGATTAGAATGTAATGGGTAGATATTTTCTTTCCTTTTCTCTTTCTTTTTGGTTCTTTATTATTTTTTTCCCTTTTTGGGAATTCTCTTCGGAAAAAGTGGTGCGTCGTTTGGATGCCATGGATTGTTTTAGGGAAAATTATTGGTCGGGTGATAAATCAATGTAAATCAGTGAAACTAATAATGAAAAAAAATTAGTACAAAAATTATAAATAAAATTATATTAATAAAGAGCTGAAATTAATATTAATATGTTTGATTCACATGAAATTGTTTAAGAGTATAAATTTAGAGGTGCGAACAGATCAAATTAGTCTAGTTTTAAGCAATTTTAAGAATCGAACCGTTAATAACGGTTTTCAAAATTTTGGAATCGAAATCGGATCGTTGTAGTTGTGTAATCGAATCGTAACTAATTTGTAAAAGTGATTCAATTCTAGTTCTCCATTTTTAATGCTCAAAACTAATTTTACTTAATACATAATTCAAACAAACTTATCATAAACGGTTACTTGGAAGTTTAAATATGAGAATTAATTATAAGGGATGGACATTCGTCAAATGCAATGGTAGTTGATCACAAATAAAATGAATAATTCTTTTTTTGAAATTCTTTTCTCTAATGATGTGTTAATCATTAAATATTTAATTTTTTTTATTAGAATGCGGCGTAATTTTACATTAATATTTTTATACTAAACTATTTTTATTTTCTTTAGTATATTTCTGTTGAATTAAAATTATTAAAGTGACTGTTAAAATATAAAAAAATAATATTTCAAATGAACCCAACTAATTATTAACAGTAAAGGTGGTTAAAAAATAAATAAAATATATTTTATGCCGCTTATTTATTAAAAATATAAAAAGTCTTGATGGCCACATGTTTTCGAAACGAGGTTGCTAATAAATAACCACAACTTGGGATTGGTATTCTAGAATCTACTATTTTCATGTTAGGATTCTACTATAACTTTAAGTGAGAAGTGCTCTTAAAACACTCAACGAAACACAGTTATTGCGTAATGATCACACTTAATTGTGCACCGCTACTAGTGCAACATGTTGTCTCAAGATTCATATCGATCTTGGTCACAGCAAAAGTTACCCAAGTGTGAGTGCAAAAAAATAGCTCCAGTAAAAGCGGTCAAAAATATCTTTAAAAAAAGTAAGATTGTATTCAAGAAACACAACAAGACCCCGCCAAGAAATCAACCAAGGGAGAAATTGTCAAACGTGTTGCACGGACCATTTTTCAAGTACAACCTAATTGGGTCAATCCTGATCAAATTGTCACCAACAATCTCGGTAATGGCAACATCTGCCGTGGAAGAGGAGAACGTTGCTAAGACCATTCCAAAAGTAGTAAAAAAATTTCAAAACAAGCCAATATTGCTTCAAAGCACGCAAAAATTGGTCGTGCCCTTGCATCGAACAAAAAGAAAGAAGTATCTACGAAGACCATTGCTTCTACTCTCAGCAACAGTGATAGAAAGGTTAAGAAGTTGCAAACTAGAAAAAGGGTTATATAGGATAGTCCAAGATACTTCAGACCCCGAACACTTTCGAACGTGCGATGTATCCTCTCTCAACTTATAATATTGTGAAGTTAAAAGACTTAAAACTTGAGAAAGAGGAATGGGCCATCTTGTCCACTAAGGAAATCCAATACGAACAAGGGGCATCATTCATGTTCCTAAATATTATGTCTATTTTTGCCACTGTACCTTTTTAGTGGAGGAAAAGTTGCAAGCATAAATGCATCAAAAAGTGGTTAAAAAAATGCTAAAATATATACTTTAATTGCCTATGTAGCCAAACAAGCAAATTTGTTAGCGAACATGCACAAACACTTGAGCAAATTCAAACACCATGATCAATGACACTTATCAATGACACAAGTTGATCTTAAAACATTGATAGTGAAGAGAATTAAAGAATTCCAAACATCTGTGACCCCTCGAGTTATTGGATATCAAAATTCATATCCTGCTTATTATGACATCATTCCATTCCTAGTTGGTTATTAAAAACTAAGTTTTGAAAAGTTTGATGGAATAAATGGGTCACCGCAAGAACATTTGGCTCAATTGTATTCTACTTGTGGATAGTCAGCCAGCCAAATCGGATGTTTTTTTAATCAGGTAATTTGTGCAATTTCTTAAAAGAGCAGCATTCAATTGGTATACACAACTTCAATCAGAATCCATCCTAACTTGAGATGATATGCAAAGGTATTCTTTGTCCAATTTATAAGTTCAAAGAAAAAAGTGTCCATCATAAATTGACAAATACTAGACAGAAGTCAGATAAAAATATAAATGAGTTCATCACAAGAGGGAGAAGTTTGAACTTACAATGAGTAGAAAAATTAACGAATCAGTCTAATGTACAAGTGTGTTCTAACAACTTGTAGCTAGAAATAACAATGTTTATGGGCACTGGAGAGCTCCAAACATTTGATACTTTTGTATCAAAAGCAAACAATGTTAAAAGACAAATTGCTCGACGAAAGAGTTTATTTAAAAAGTCAAAAAATTCTTATAAAGTATAATCAATTGCTACATTTGTCAATATGAACAAAAAGACGGACAATCGTACTAACAAAAATAAAGAGGCAATGAAAAGACCTTCTTTAAAAGAAATAAAGAATGTGAAATACAAATTTCCCGACGATGATGCGGGGGTAATCTTTCGACAACTTATAAAAGAGAAAGCCATCACATTGCTCCAAAGAGACTTTATGAGGTTGACAAAATTAATGATTCAAAATATTGCCCGCACTATAGAATTATTTCTTATCCACTGAAAGAATATTATATCCTCAAAAACATCATCCAAAAAATGATCAAAGATAGTGAAATCGTCACACAGGAGAAATCTTCTAAGTACGCTATCACAGCTTAGGATAATCCTTCTAGAAAGAAAGTTGAAAATTCTTATACTCCTCGCCGCACGAGCCTAAACTACAGGATATATACAAAATACTATAGTCCTCGTTGCATGAGCCTAAAATGCAAGACAAAAAAATGTTTTTTTTAGAAAAGTTACGCTCCACATTTTACGAGCTTAAACTGTAAGATAAATAAATTACGCTTCTCATCACACGGACTAAACTGCAAAATAGATTAAAAAAAAAAAAAAAACACTCCAAATCGCATGAGCCTAAACTGCAAGATGCTCGTGGCCCACATGAGTTAAAACTATGTATGGCTTAAAATAAACGATCTATGAAAGGCTTGATCATATTTTAAGTATGTAGGCAGTCCCGTGCTAAAACTAGATACAACCATAATTAATTAAAAAAAAAAGTCTTTGTTCCCCAATAAAATTTGCCTCGATAAATAGAATTGATCTTTGTCTATGTTCAAATTGTTTCACATGTACAATGCTCGAAAGGACATTGTTAAAATATTAAAAAAAATTAATATTTCAAATGAACCCAACTAATAACATTAAAGGTGTTTAAAAATAAATAAAATATATTTTATGCCACCTATTTATTAAAAAATATAAAAAGAAGAATCTAAATTTTGTCTTGATGGCCACATGTCTTCTAAACAGAAGCAAAGTAAAAAAAAAACTCAAAACGTGGGTGCTAAATAACCATCCCTTGGGTCTGGGATTTAACAACCCACCATTTTCATCATAGTATCCCACTACCACTT
>JAULJZ010008157.1:0-16643 GCA_032270985.1 Heliamphora pulchella | reverse complement strand
AAAAAATATTTAAAAATTAAATAAAAAATATGCACAAAGTTTAACTCCTTGAGATCATACTTGTTAAAAATATGAACGGATCACATACTAATATACTAATACTCATCCATGAAGAAAACGTATTTGATAAACACGTTTTCTAGTCTCACTGGTTTATTAAAGAAAGCGTCAGTACTAATAACATTTTTGCTTAAATAAAAAAGTGTGAATACTCTAAAAGCGTGTTTAACAAAAATGCTTTATTTGAAACCAATTGAAAACATGTTTGCTAAAAACGTTTTATGTATTAAACCAGAAAACGTGTTTGCTAAAAACGTTTTTGCTAAAAACGTTTTTATGTTGTTATTTTTCATTCTGCAACATTGTGTGGAGGCTAGGCTTAAAGCATGTTTAGCAAAAACGTTTTCTATTAAAGCGTAGTTGCTAAACACGCTTTTAAGTAGGTTGAGAATAAAGTTTAAAAATCTCTATTTTATTAATTAAGTTTAAAAAACAACTTATTATAGTAAAAAAGCCCACTAAATAACGCCTCTCCAATACACATCAGCACCTAATGCTCCTTCCCCAATAATATTACTTCTCCATGACTGATCTCTTCTTGTTTTCGTTCGTGGAAGGGGGCATCAAGAACATAAAAAAATGTATTTCGTAACTCCAGCAACAATTACAGGTTTTCAAACCAAAACAAGAAGGGATTAAATACACAGAAAAAAGTTTCAAACTGACACATATTCACTCCACCCTCATATGCATCCGCACATAAATACAATGGCTATGGGGGAAAAAAAAACCAGTCCAGGAGTAGAATTGACAACTTATAGTCCGCGAGCGTAGAAAACAGAGTAGAAAGTGAGATGAAAGGAGGGTGAGAACGCTTCTTTTTGGGTACCTTCTTGTGATTTAATATCTGAGATGAGAAGATGGTTTTTCTCTACCGGAGGAAAAGATCAGTGACGAACCCTAAACGGACTCACTCGCGAGAGAAGACATGCAAAATCTGTTGTTGCCGTCGATATCTCTCGTCTCGCCTATAACTAAACTATATATAGAGGCGGCAGCGCGATCCATGTTCAAACGTTGGGAAGGGAAGGTGGCACCGGGTTGGCAACTGGTTTTAAATTCGGGTTTTTTTGTTTTCTTTTTAATTTGAAGTTAAATAATTAAAAAATATTATTTAATTAAAATATAATTTTTGAATATATTTAATATTCATTATTTTGATTCATTAAAAGATGCGATATTGTATGAGTCTATAATCTCGATAAGTTAGATAATGATATTAATTATATGGTGAATATTAATTATTGATAAAATTCACGTTCCGAAAAATTAGGATTAATGAGATTCCCTTAAGAAAGTTTGTAAGTTTTGACCAAGGTAAACCCTACAAGTGGATTTTATAATCCGGCAATCAAATAAATTAAGTAGAAGGGCTTAAGAAATTTTTGACGAATTCGATTAAATATAATTATCAATAATTTAATTTAATTTAATAGATGACTATCTGTAATCTTAACATGGGCAGCATAAAAAAAAGTATTTAATAACAGGAGTTCGAATACTACGGTTTTGAAAATAAGACTATTAGTGCAATTATAATTCTTTAGTGAAATAAATTATAATTTATATTTTTATGAAATTGCTCTTGGATTGAGGTAGGATTTCATAATTACATTGAAAACTCGTGTCTTATTTATTCCATAGATCTTTACTATAACCTATTTATATGTTGTTATAATACCTAACCGCCATATATTCCATATAAGATTTTAGGGTTTCCACGTCTTGTGAATCCAAAGAACAAACGAATTGATAGATTTTGAAGAACACGATAAATCAAAATTCACATTTTGTTCGTGTTTGACATTTGAGAATACAACAGAAGGCTTGTGTCAGAAATTTGACTAGAAGTCAAAAATCGCGACGAATCGTTGACTGAAAATTATTGCAGCAACCGAAATTATTCTACTAGATTTCGAAAGATATAATCTTAAAACTAACTTGATGAGTATTACCAGGTTTTATTTTGATTGATCAATATCAAAAGTTTTAATCTGGAGCCAATTTCAGCATTTGTCCGTTTGGATATTTTTTTAACTAACATTATATACATAATTTTAAGATTTTGGCAATTTGCCCCAACAATTGGTATCAGTGTCGCATTTGATTATGCATGATTTTATCACGAGTTTTGGTAGATTTAGATTGTACTAACTTGATTTTACAGATAATCTAATTCCAACTTTTAATGATTATTATTTATTTTTTATATTTGATTGCATGATTTGAATGATGATTATTAATTTTTTAACTACGAGGGTTGACCGTGGTAGATTGATTGTGAACTTTTCAGAAGCATAAGATTAATGTAAAAATTATTATTTTTCGATTTTAAGGTTTTTTTTAATTTTATGTAATCATAAATTTTTTTTCGAAGAACTAAGTTGTTCGATAATGAGGAAGAACAAAGAAAGAGAAAAAAAAATTAAGAAGAAACAAACGTGACCCATCCCAAGCATGGAAGTTAATAATCATGTTGATCATGATTCAGAATTTTTGTTATGATTTATAACTGTTGTTATGACTCATGGATTCTTTACAAAGTCCACGTGTATTATCCTTTGATTCATGGAATGGTTTTTAAGGATGAACAAACTATCATGACTCATGTGCAATGAAAATCCACGAGAATCCAAGCTTATTCCTAACACCTTAAAGCTACGGACGAGTATAGAATTACATGGTGAATGGGATTATCCATCGGTCCAATCAGTGCTTCTAATAAAAAAGTCCATGGTGCATTACAATAAAACCAAACGAAGCACAACCAAAAAGCAATTGGTGTGCGTGGTGGCGCGGTATGGTACGGTGGAGCAGCTTTAGTGCATGGCCAGGCGGTGGCAGCGACAGTGGCCGTGTTTCAGCACGACTGTGATTTACAGTAATTGAGTTGTGCAAAATTTTTAAATGACTGTAAAATTTTGACAGAGTCAGAAAATTATAATTTTAATTTTAATAGAATTGCAAGTTTTCTGAATGAATAAAAATTCTTTGGCTAAAAGGTTTTAAATAGACTATAAAAGTCGGGATTTAATATATTTATTTATTTAATTAAATGCATAGATGCTTTTATTACGGTTTATTTATTCAGTTCAGTTTTAATTAATTTTGTTAATTCGAAATTATTTTTTGTAATAAAAAAATAAAATAAAATATTCTTTAATTAAAATAATTTTTTTAAAAGAAAATTTTAGAATTTTATTTTATTATATTAAAACACGTTTAAGATGATTTTTTTTTAAAAAAATCAGATATCATGAAAAAACGTGACGGTTAATTTTAAATTTTTTTGAATTAATTAAAAGGAGTTTAGTTTTAATAAATTAATTTTTTTTGAAATATGTGCAACAAAAAATAAAATTAAATTCTTGATTTTTATTTAAAATTATTATTTTTAAATAAATAGAATTTGAAAATTTTATTTGTTACACATAAAATTCATAAAGATGGTTTAAAAATTAATCTTTTGTAATGTGTGGTTTTGAAGAATTATAAATTTATTTTAATTAAATATATTTTATAATCCTAAAAAAATTTAAAAAATTAAGTGAGTGAGAGAATTTATTCACAGATAAATTTCGCGATCTCCATCACTAGTTCGTAAGTGATGTAATTGATTTTGTATGTTGGCATTAGAGCCTTCCTTCTCATCGGAGAGAATTAATTACCGGATCACCGGTTCGAACCCTTTTTAGGGATAATTCTAGGTAATTGTTAGTGTGAATCATTTTTTCATCTGAATGGTTTATTGCGAAACAATTGATTCGGGATTAAGTGATGGCTTACACTTAACTGTAAATAATAGTATCCTCTCAATTTGAATTATTGTTATTATTTATTGGACCGAAATTACGTTAGCTATTTAATTTTACTTGACAAGATCTTGCTAAGATAGTATAATTAATAGGAATTGGCATGTCTAGACAAATAATGAATAATAGACATCCTTCCCATTGAGACATGCTATTTACGGTGTACCAAGTTATTGGTGATTTTTTTTTAAATGGTAGAAGAAATCAATTTTAAAATAAAATTAAAAAATTTCTCATCATAACTAATGGTTTTTAATTATGTGATTCTCAATATTAAAATGGCTTTCAATCCACTCGCAGTTATACTAAAAAAAACAAACTTACTGGTTCTAATTATGTTGATTGAAAAAGGAATCTGAATATTCTTTTAACTACCGAGGGTGTTCTTATGAAGTCAGGAAATGTGTTTGCTTCTGAAAAAGAGTTCTTCCTCTAAGCCGAAAGATAAGAAGAAAAAAAGATTCAGAAATAGGGTGACACGATTTTCAAGGTAGTTAGTGGGCACGGACTAGTATGAAAAAACCCAAAGGTAGATGTTTTCACTGTAACCAGACACAACACTAGAAAAAGTAATGTCTAGTTTATCTTAGCAAACAGAACAACAAATATAATTTCTTTTCATTAGTTGTAGAAACATATTTAGTGGTGTTATCTACCGGTACCTGATGTATAGATGCGGAAGCCACTAATCATGTCTGTAATTCATTGTAGGGGTTTCAAGAAACCTGACAACTTAGTGATGGGAAAATTTACCTGCACATGGGTAATAATACAAGGGTAGCAACAGTTGTAGTGGAGATATCATTCTCGATTTTAATAGAGATCGAGTTTTAATATTGAGACATTGCCTTTATGTACCTTCCATTAGAAAGAATTTAATTTTTGTTTCTAGATTGGTTAAAGACGAATATTTAATTTTTATTTTAATAACTCTGTAGTTATTAAAGATAATAAACTGTTTATTTGTTTTGGTATATTGATAGATAATCTTTATGTTATTACTCTCATCTCTCCTACGCTGCAATTGAATGAATTAAATAATACATATAATTTATCATTTAAGAGAAATGAACTCCTTTAATGAACTAAACGTATCTGTGGCACTTATGCCTAGATTATATTAATCTGAAAAGGACAAATAGACTGATTGAAGATGAACTTTTGAGTTCATTAAAAATAGAGGCACTTCTAGTCTATGAATCCTATTTGGAGGGTAAGATAACTAGGAGGCCATTTTCGGCTAAAGATTATAGAGCTGAAGAACCGTTGGAACTAGTTCACTCTGACTTATGTGGACCTATGACTATCCGGGTTAGAAAAGGTGCTGAGTATTTTGTCACTTTCATTGACGATTACTCAAGATATGGATACATTTATTTGATGCACCGTAAGTCTAAATGTTTTGAAAAATTTAAAGTATTTAAGGCAAAAGCGGAGAAGTGTCTAGGAAAATATATCAAAACACTTCGATTTGACCATGGTGGCGAGTACCTCTTTGATAGTTTAGGGATTATTTGTCAAAGGAGGGGATTATATCCCAGTTGACTGCACCGGGCACTCCACGACAGAATGGTGTAGCGAAAAGAAGGAATAGGACTCTTATGGAGATAGTGAGGTCTATGATGAGTTATTCGGATTTATCTGGTTTATTTTAGAAATTTACATTAGAGACAACAGCTTATATTATGAACTTGGTACCTTATAAGTCAGTACATTTTACTTCCATAGAAGTGTAGACCGGGCACAAGCTTAATCTAAGACATATTCAGATTTGGGGGTATCCAGCACATATGCTGAAAAGGAACACAGATAAGTTGGAACCGAGAACGAAAGTGTGTTTCTTTGTTGGATATCTTAGGAGAACTAAATGCGGTTTATTTTATAATCCTAAGAATCAGAAGGTTATTATCAGTGCTAATGCCCAATTCTTGGAAGAGAATTATATAAAAGACCACAAGCCCAAGAGTATAAATGTTCTGAAAAAGCTGAGAGAAAATACCAGTAGTATAGTAGAAGCGTCGCGAGGAAGTGTTATCGATATCCCATTGTCTCATTGTAATGGGAGGATTATCGAAAAACGTGCGAATCCTGAACTAGATCAGGGTGCTATCATTAACATGTCGATTTCACAATCAGATGAGCATGTTGGTAATAGTGCACATGATTTAGAATCAGCACAACGTGTCACTACTAGTACATAGATGTAGGTAGTGTCTCGTCGTAGTGAGAGGGTTGTTCGTCAACTTGATCGGTATATATTATTGGAAGAATCTTTTGACAGGGTCTCAGAAGAACTGGATATTGAACCCTATAATTACAATGAAGCACTCTAAGATAAAAATACAGATTTATCGCAAAGGGCTATGAATCCAGAGACGGAGTCTATGTACTTTAATCAGGTTTGAGAACTTATAAAACCACCCGAATGGATAAAATTCATCAAATGCAAGTGGATCTATAAGAAGAAGAGAGGAGTAAATGAAAAGGTGGAAACATTCAAAACTAGGCTTGTTACAAAAGGATTTACTTAGAAAGAAGATATCGATTATGGGGAGACCTTTTCGCCAGTTGCCATGCTTAAATCTATCCGGATTCTCTTATTCATTGTGGTTCATTTCGATTACGAAATTTAGCAAATGGACATCAAGATAGCTTTTCTTAATGGAAGTCTCAATGAGTGTATATATATGGTACAACCAGACGATTTCATAGAAAAAGGGCCAAGAGCACATGTTTTGCAAACTTAAGAGATCGATTTATGGACTTAAGTATGCATCTAGGTCTTGGAACACTCGATTTAATCAGGCCATTAAGTTTTATAGTTTTGATCAAAGTCCTGACGAGTCCTTTGTGTACAAAAACTGTGATGGAAGCGTAGTGTTGTTTCTACTACTTTACGTAGATGATATCTTGCTCATCGAAAACATGTAGCGGTATTATCTTCGGTGAAGGTGTGGTTATCCACCCAGTTCGATATGAAAGACTTGGAAAAAGCCAGTCACATTCTCGGGATCAAACTTGTGCGAGATCAAAAATGGAGAATGTTGAACTTGTCACAAGCTACTTATATCGATACAGTTATTGCTCGTTTTCACATGTAGGATTCCAAGAAAGGTTTTCTCCCTCTTAGGCATAGAATCACTCTATTGAAATATTAGTGTCCTAGGACACTTGTTGAGATAGAGAAGAAGAAGGTAGTTCCTTATGTTTCGATAGTAGAAAGTCTCATGTATGCTATGCTTTACACTCGACTCGATATCTGTTTTGCCGTTGGCATGGTTAGTAGATATCAATCTAATTCAAGGCATGAGCATTGGACAGTGGTAAAACATATAATCAAGTACCTGAAAAAGACTAGGGATTATATATTGATTTATCAGGCAGATAATCTAGTACCTTTGAGGTACACAGACTTGAATTCTCAAAAGTCTTCCTCGGCATATGTGTTTACCTTGGGAGGTGGTGCCATAAGTTGGAGGAGTATCAAGCAGTCTTGCATTGCTGATTCCACCATAGAGGCTGAGTACATGCCAGCTTCTGAAGCAGTCAAGGAGGCCATTTGGCCTAGGAACTTTTTGCTGGATCTAGATGTGGTGCCTTCAATACAGTCGACTATTACACTTTATTGTGACAATAGCGGAGCGATTGCCAACTCGAAGGAACCAAGAGTCTAAAAGAAAGGAAAACATATCGAGCGTAAATATCACATGATACGAGAGATTACATAGAGAGATGATGTTGCTGTAACTAAGATTGTATCAGGAGATAACTTTGCAGATCTTTTTACAAAGAGCTTACCAGTTAAGACTTTTGATAGTCTTGTAGAGGAATGAGAGTCCGATGTATGGCAGAATAGTTTTTAGTTTTAGTATTTAATTTTATTTATTAATAAAATTAATTTTTTATTTTATAAGAATCTTAATGAGTAATGTATGTGTTTTATTATTTATTTAATGATTTGCATAGGTATCTTTTATTCTACATAGTATTTAATTTGGTGTGTAAAATTTTACTTACACACAGAATATCAGATTATCGGTTCTTGTAGAATATAAGTTTGGTTCACTGTTTAGATGGAATTAGACACACAATCGGTACGACTGTAGTACAAAATTTTAGTAGATCTATCTTGATTACGGGGAACGATAATTGTTTCGACAATTTTTCTGACTTATTGTGTTAGTACACTTTGTGTGTATTGAACAAAATTAGGTTGGAGTAATTAATTTTATACTGACTTTATAAATTAATTAACATTCCATGATTATTAGTGCTTATACTTTTAATATCAAAATAATCATTATTTACGTATATTTAATATTCAATATTTTGATTCATTAGATGGTGCGATCTTATATCAGTCTATAATTCTGGTGAGTTAGATAGTAGTATTAATTATATGGTGAATATTAATTATTGACGGAATCTATATCCTAAAAAATTGGAATTTATGATACCCCATTAAGAAAGTTTATAAGTTTTGACCAAGTCAAACTCAACAGGTAGATTTGTATTCTGGTAGTTAAATAAATTAAGCAGAAGGGTCAAAGGATTTTTTGAAGAAATCGATTAAATATAATTGTCAGTAATTTAATTTAATTGATGAATATATGTATTCTTAACGTGGGGAGAATAAATAAGCATTTAATAACATGAGCTCGAATACTACGATTTTGAGAATAAGGCTGTGGAGTGCAATTATAATTCTGTAGTGGAATGAATTATAATTTATATTTTTATGAAATTATTTTTGGGTTATGCGGGCATATGTTTTCGTGGGAAATAGTACACCAGATATCTATTATTTTTTTAAAAAATATTCTTTTCCTTTTAAAGCAGAAAATCCAAGATATTCGAACATATTTTAAAACAAAATGGAGTTGCCACTTGGTTCTTTAAAAAAATCAAGAAAAACAAACAGAAAGTTGCAGGTTTTTTAAAAGCGTAATCCGAGAAAATGAGGGTTTGGGAGCTAAGGTACAAAATGAAAAGTTGTTAGGCACCCTTTTTGCCCAACCGTGAGGTTGGCCTCTACTTTATCAATATTAATTCTTGTTGTAAACTTTTTAAAGGTAACATGTATAGAATGGAAGAGTAAAGAGAGTTCAAACAAAAGCAAGTAAAAAAATAAAATCCTAACTATGATCCTAGGGTCATGCAACTTGGTTATTATTTCTAGAAATGCTACACGCATCATTTGAGTAAAGTAAAGTGGAAAACATGCGAAGAAAAGCTAAATCAAACAAATAAAGCCTAAAGGTCATGCAATATTGTTTCTTTCTCTAACATGCTGTGCACAAGCTATACAGAATAAATAGAAGAAATTTAAACACTATTTTGAGCTACTGGTTGTGTAAAAAACTCGCGGCTGTAGTAACCAATGTTGTGGTCGTGACAAAATGAGTCACAAAACACACGGCCATGATAAAAATAGGTTTACTGCGAGAAATAAGATAAAGAATGTTACGGCCGTGACAACTGAAAGTTGCGGCCAGTGTATTTTGGTGTCTAAAAAAGGTGTGGTCACAACAGGGTCTGAAACAAACTTAAATGAACAGGGCATGTATAACAGAGACCATAATCCATTTATTCTAGGTTAGATCTATCATCCTTCATCCTTTATAAAAGCAATATCTCTAAAACAGAATGTAGAGGATATCAAAATGAGCAAAACGCACGGCCGTGACATGTAAAGGTTGCGCCCGTCATGTTTTTAGAACCTCAGAAAGTTCTATATGTGTTCAGCGTGCTTGTGAGCATAAAAACGAATCGAAAAACAACTGTTACATACGAAATAGAAAGCTACGAATATATTATTTTACAAGAAAACCTATGTAAACAATGTTTAGATCGAAATAAATAACAAATAACCAATGAAAACCTTATCCACGACATCCTTGGGGGAGAGAAAATGAGGATTTAGAAGAATATTATGGGTTTCTAAGGTTACCTCGTGTGAATATCCGCCTCAAATGACTCCTCGGATGTAAGAATGGGTGCCTCCAAGCCAATACGAGCTCCAAGACCTCCCTCAATGCAAGCAAGACCTCGAACAAGACCCGAAAAGTGTGGGATGGATATTATAATATTGGGTGGAAATAGATTTTGGCAGAGTTTTGATATCCAGGTTGATTCTTTTTCTCATTTCTGTTGAAAATGTCGCCTATTTATAGGCAAAGTGGGGCCCCAAAGAGCCTTTAGAATGATGCCACCTATCCAAAAAGGTGTAAAAGTGACGATCGCTACCTTTTTGCTTTTATATAGTGCTGGCCGCTACCTTTATGGCAATGAAAAGGACAGCCGTGATTTTCAAAAGTTGCGACTTAGTTTAAGATTTCAAAAAAAGTTGCGATCGTGACAAAGGAAGACATGGACTGTGCTAAGATTTTCAAAAAGGTTGTGGCCGTGAGAGCAAGAACACGGCCTGTTCTAGATTTGTCAAAAACGTAGTGGCCGTGAGTATAGGAAAGTCATGGCATGAAGGTTTTTAGTGGTTTTCTTGGGTTTTGAATCGAATTCTTGATTTTACTTGCTTGGGAGTATCATTGAGCACATTTCTCATATTTTTGTCATTGGAGCGCACTTAAGACGGATGTTTAAGATTCGACTTGGTTAAATTAGGGTGTCTACAGTTGTTCCTCTTTGACAGAGCTTGCAACAACTCGTGGTGCAAGTAATGTCAAAGCTCCAAAGACAAATCGATCGAGCAAGCTGCCAATCTTAGGCACTCACAAAACATAAAAAAAAGCATGATCGAACCTGAATTTCCATCGAGCTTCCTACATACCCTCTGTGCAAGGGATCAGACCGGTCGTAGTTTGTGTGACAATGCATATGATGCAAACATGTTAGTCGTGATGCATGATAGATACAATAGGTATGATGCAAACATGCAAAACTTAAGGTCATACAATGACTGAAGAATCAATGAGTCAGTTTAAGGTCATGAGGTGGATCGGTAAGATAGATATCGTTTTAGGTTGTGATGAGGACCGACAAATCAGTTTAAGGTCATGAGGAGGACCGATAAGTCAGTTTAATGTCATGAGGAGATCTGAAGGGTAAAAAGGGACATTTTAAGGTCATGCTAGTACTGAAGGGCCAGTTTAAGGTCTTGAGGAGAATCGAATGGGGTAAATATTAGTTTTAGGTCATGAAAGGAACAAATGGTCAGTTTAAGGTCATGAGGAGGACTGATCATTTTGGGGATTGCTTTAGGTCGTGCAAGGACCGACAAGTCAGTTTAAGGTCTTGAGGAGGACTGAAGATGTGAATACTAGTTTTAGGTTGTGAAAGGATTGGCGAGTCAGTTACTAGTTTTAGGTTGTGAAAGGAATGGCGAGTCAGTTTAAGGTCTTGAGGATGACCGAATAGGTGAATACCAATTTTATACCAATTTTAGGTCGGGAAAGGATTAGAGAGTTAGTTTAAGGTCACGAGGAGGACCGAAGAGGTGAATACCAGTTTTAGGTCGTGTAAAAACCGTTGAGTCAGTTTAAGGTCTTAAGGAGGACCGAAGAGGTAAATACCAGTTTTAGGTCATGAAAGGACCGGCGAGTCAGTTTAAGGTCTTGAGGAGGATCGAAGAGGTAAAGGGGTAACTTTTAGGTCGTGTAAGAATCGGAGAGTTAGTTTAAGGTCATGAGGAGGACCGAAGAGGCGAATGCCAATTTTAGGTCGTGAAAGGACCTCAAGTTAGTTTAAGGTCTTGAGGAGAACCGAAGAGGTAAAGGGATAACTTTTAGGTCGTGGAAGGATCGAAGAGTCAGTTTAAGATCATGAAGAGGGCCGATAAGTTAGTTTAAGGTCATGAGGAGGACCGAATCTGTAAAATGGGCATTTTTAGGTCATACAAGGACCGTTGAGTAAACTATCGGTTTTAGGCCATGACGAGGGTCGAAAATGGTTTTTAGGGGCAACTAGAACACTAGGAGGGGCTAAAAAGGTTTTGGTTTCTTCAAAATCTGCATAAGGGCTGCCCAAGGTTTCAAAAAGGTGGGGGCATGGAAAACATAGCGACCGTTACTTTATAAAGTGACGGCCTAAACTATTGTGCCCTAGGATATTGGTAGCCTGATAATAAACCTTGTGGTAGTGAGAAATGCTTGGAAAAAAGTCGCGGCCGTTAAAAACAAAAGTGGTGGCTCGGGTTCGAATGTGGCGGTAGTCACTTTTTAAAAATTCGGACCTCGCGGCCGCGAGGTCGATGATAGAACATAAGGTTTGGTCAGGTTCAAAAACTTCATTCGTGCAAAGATAAAAAAAACTCTCTCCTGACTCTCATTTCTCTCATCTCTCCCGCTCTCTCACGTTCTCTCCCTCTCTTGCTCCTATCTCTCTTGTCTCCCTTGCTCTCCCGGCTCCGAAGACAATGCTTCTTCTCTCGTTAGTCTAAGAGGCGTTCTCAGCTTTAGTGGGTGGCGATTTTGGTTTTTGTATGGGAAGAAGGTGGCAGTGTCGGTCATGGTGGTTCGAGTGTTGACGCAACCAGTGGTGGTATGGTGGTGGGTGACGTGGCCGGTGGTGGTGTGGTCGCGGGTGGTGATTGTGGAGATGGTGAAGATGCGGTTGGGGGCATGCCCGGGATGCTAGAGTTGTTTGATCCTGAGACTTATTACTCGGTGAACCACCGGTTGCGAAAGTCGGCTATCAAGAGGTTCGTCATTCCCAACGTGGTGGCAGAGCGTGAGATCCTCACATGACACCGCGAGGTTCACCTCTCGACTCGGAACCTTGAGGTAACTCGAAAACTTTGAGTTCTTTACTTGTTTCATTGATTAAAAGTTTATTTGAATGTTGATCCTTTGTTTGATATTGAATCTAATTTGAATTTTTGAATTATATTGGATGTTAGAGTTTGGGATTGAATTGAATTGGTGTTTGAGATTTGGTTTGAAACATGGACTTATTTAGGTTAGACCTTGACTTGGATTTGGATGAATCTCAATTTTTGACGAAAGTGGACCTCGAACTTGGATAAACCTTTGCCCTTGGATGGAACGAAATTTTGGACTTTGAAATAAACGTTTTGGACCATGGATTAAAATAGAAATCTTGAATTTAGATTGAGAGTGGGTTTGGACCTCGGGTTTTGGATTGGGTTGAATTCGATTAAAAATGGGGCTAATTGAATTGAATTTTGAGCGTGTATAAGGGTAAACGTTAGGTTAAATTAAATTTTGAACATTTGGAAATGTCTTGAAATAGAAACTATGTCAGAATATGGGTCTAGAACATGTTTAAACCGTACTTAGAGACTAGGTTGATTTGAGAAAATGGAATTAAGGGTTAGAACGTTGATTTGAAGTTGAATTGAAGTTTGAATCGAAGTTGAATATCGAATTGTAATTGAGTTTGATTTTGAAGCGAAACATAATTGATTGAATTTTGAAAACGGAGCCAAATTGGGTTGACGTTGCGTTGGGTTGAGTTCGAGATTTGATTGAGGTTTGCATTTAAAGTTTTTTTGTTGAGACTAATTTTGGTTAAGTCAACTAGTTTCGAGACAAAATGGAAACCATTTCGAGTTTTCAAAATTGAGTCTGGGATGGATTTGAAACGAATTTGGGGCTAGGTTGAAAGGAAGAAGAAAAAGGTTGATCGTTGTATTGAAAATAGAACCTTAAACATTTGAATTTGAATTGAATTAGTTGATTGTTTGAGTTTTGCATTGGGGCGGGTTAAGTCGAGTTTGGCTACTTTGAACTTTGAATTTTGAACGGAATTGAATTCTAAAATCAAGCTTTGTAAAAACTATGTCAATGAATTTGGATCGAATTTGAAATTGAGTTGAAATGAAATTGGCCTGGGGTTGCGTTTGAATCGAAGTTGGATTTCCATTGAACTTGACGTTGAATCCTAATGTTTTAAATGAATTGGATCGATTGGATTGAGTTGTCATTGATTTTAAAATTGGTCCAAGATTTTGACACTAGAACTTGAACTTCAACCTAAATTATTCTAAGTCGGATCATCATCTTTTGAGATTGAAATTTGAATTTTGGATTTGGTTAGAAGTTAAAAACTTTCCTTTTTGTTTTGAAAATGGAAATTTGAAATTGGGGCAAGGTTTGGGTTGCGTAGATTGGTTTTGAGACTTATTTTGATATTGTTTTGATTATCGTTAGTTTGTTTAAGTTATCTTATCGCATATTTCTTTATCGTTCCCTTCATCATTTCTGTTTGTTTTGTTTTTGTCATCCCGTTGTACATTCTGATCTTGATTCTGTTATTGTCCCCGTTATCATTTTAGTTTACTGATTCATTTGTTTTTGTTTTTGTTTATTGATTCGTTTGTTGATTTGTTTGTCTCGTTTTTGTTTTAGGCGATGTCACACATCCGGGGCTTCGGCGGTTCCTTCGACGTACTAGAGTGGTACACGGCTCTTCCTTCTCGCTGTCGGGAGATCGTGGATGGAGCGGGCTTCGGGGTCTTTGTCAGGGTGCTGGAGGGGACCAGCAATGATAGAGTCACCCTTACTACTTTGACCGAGAGGTGGTGAGACAATACCAACACCTTTCATCTGCTGATATTTGAGGTGACTCTGACCCCTCTTGACTTTTCTCTTATCACCAGGATTCGGGTGGGAGGCGACCTGATCCCTTATGATCCTGATATCGGTCGGAGCCCTGCAGCTCTCACCTATTTCGTTGGTCACGTGCCCCCGTCCATCGGCAAGGGGAGCATCCAGTATATGTGGCTGAAGAAGACTTTTCGCCACTTTATCTTTACAGAGGTCCACCACTTCGAGTGGGTGGCATGTGAATTCCTACTCTACATGTTTGGGATAGACTTATTCCGGAACTTGGAGAACATGGTGCATTTCCACTACTTTGCTGCTATGATGGTGGTGGACCAGATCGACATTTATGACTAGGGAGAAGCTGCTATTGCCACCCTTTACGGATATATAAGTGTTGCCACCTGGACCTCTAATCTGAGCGTAGGTGGGTATTGGCACATATGGGAGGTACATCTCTGTTTCTCTGTTCTTCTTTTCATTTCCCATTTTCATACATGCATATCTGCTTTAACTGTACTGACATTTTCCTTGATTCTTTGTAAATACGGGCCTACAAATTCTTGTGCATGCGCCAGTCGGTGAACTCTTGTAATGACCCACTAGTGATTCCTCAGGCACTCCGATAGGCGAGATGTTATCGGGGTACAAAGCCTGGCGAGAAGGATATTGATGATGATCGCCACTTTCTATGTCACACCCCCTCTCTAGGGCCGAAACTTAATGTGATATAAAGACAGTCAAAGAATAATTATATTAGTCAAACTGTAATTATCTGTTCATATGATCAAAAGCAGCTGTACATATCATGGCTATGTTTTTTCATACAATCAAACTGGCATATATACTTAACAAAACTTTGCACTCCAGGTCTTGATTACTAAAGATTTAAGCAAAAAGACACTTGACTGCGAGCCTGAGTCTATAGACCGAACAATTGTGGTGGACCAACTCTAGTCATGCATACGATCTGCAACCACAAAAGTTACAGGAGAGTGCATTTAGTATTATAATGAACAAGATAGAAAACAATCATTCTACTTCCAAATTTCAAAACAATATGCTCTCCATGAGAAAAGTAAGGTATTGCATTCAATTGTCACAGAATTTCTTAAACAACCTTATCAGTTTTTGTAAAAGTATCACTTTAGGCTGAACAGCCACAAATTATGAAATTCACTGTCTCATACTCAAAAATAGAGTTTCAGGCATAACTGTCACAATTCAAAATAATGCTTTCTTATTCACAATCCATACCTAACATTGGCCAAGTAGTCGTCCACCTCACGATCGGGAGTTCCGACGGTACCGTAACCTTAATTCTCAATGCACGGATAGCAACGTGATGGAATGAGGGCCACTCTTCACCAAACACGAGTGGTATGTGCTGTCAGGGACTTAGCCCGCAACGCCTTTAAGGCAAAAATCCCCACTTAACGGGAAACCTCCCCCATAGGGAGAACCAACACCCATAATTGGGCAACCTCTCCTAACGGGATATAAAGGGCCGGAAACCCTTGTAACTTGGCACTTTGGAACAGCATCTCATAATATCGATGACATTTGTCAAAAATATTTATATCACAACCACATTCTTTTCAAAAGGTACAGATAGCATATTTAGAAATATCATGGCATTTGAATAAAAGATCATGCTATCACAAATTTTCATGCTTCAAAACATGGATATAAAGTAAATTTAAAACATAATTTATAAATTTCTATTCAAAATAATACTTAAGCATTCTCATATTGACTTAGGCGTGACAAAATTATTTTTTCGTTTTCGATCCCAACTTCCTAATCTTGTTGCGAGACTTCGGTGCCTATCAAAAACCAAAATTTCTACGTGTAAATGTAGGATACTAATCTTGTACAAAATTTTAGAATTTTTAATTATTTAAGATTTAAAATTTTCAAGTAGAAATAAAATTTAGCTAAAATTTGGTAATTTATTTAGCTTATTTGGTTAATCAAAATTTATTATTTAAATTTAGCTTTCGAACAAAATTTGTATCTTTAATCTTACAAAATTTTCAATTACATATTTGAAAGTACCCAAGACATAAGATTCACTTTAAAATCTCATTTTAATTTACTTTAGTTAAAAATTTGATTTAACTAAAATTTTAAAAAAATAAGTAAACTTATTTAATTCTATTTTAGTCTTAAAAAATAAAATCTTAAATTTTGAAATTCCTATTTTAGTTAACACTTGGCTTAACAAAATTTATATTTTATGACATAAAAA
>JAULJZ010008147.1:6032-16643 GCA_032270985.1 Heliamphora pulchella | reverse complement strand
ATTATGGGGTCCTGTCAATTGAAGTCACGGAGAGGGTGTTGATCATGTCATGCGGGGTGTTGGTGCACGGTTGTGTGCGTGGTGGTTGGTGCATCGTTGGGTGTGGGACATGTGGGGGTCCTTTGTTTGTTTTAAAGATGAGGTTTTGGTGAGAATCGTTTTGTGGGAGATGTGTGTTGGCCTTTGGTTAGGTCGTGTTCTGTAGGTTTGTTATTTGTGTCGGGTGTGTGGCTTATGGGTTTGTGTTGAGCACGTGTGGGCGTCGTGGGTTTGTGTTGGGCACGTGTGGGCGTCGTGGGTTTGTGTCGGGTGTATGAGGTGCATGGTTAGATGCAGGGTGTTGGTGCACGGTTATGTGCGTGGTGGTTATTGTGGGAGGTTCTAGTGCTGATTTTTGGGTTAGGTTTTGGTTTTCTGCATCATTGGTTGTCCTGGTGAATGGACGGGTCGTTCGGGTGAGCGAATGACGAGTTTGTGTGGCATGTGATGCTGTGACGGTTATGTGACGTCGTAATGTGAAACGTCGTATGTTACGTGGTTATATGCATTTAAAACTCTAGTTTTTATTATGCATGTTGCAAGACAAATATGTGGTCTTGCGGTACCTGAAACTCTGATTTTAGTAACACGTATGTGTATATGGTTGTGTGGGTAGACGAAAACGTGATCTGATGTCCCGTGGACGAAAGTGGTCCAATGTGTTCGACGAATGAAAAAGTGATTCGTGAACAAAAAAGTTGTTCGTGAACGAAAAAGTGGTTTTTTTTTGGACAATTAAAGTTGAGTTACAGGTGGCAGGCCGCAGGGGGTGTTTTGATGTGTTCGTGGGTGGAAAAGTGGTTTGGTGAGTGTTAGCTCTAGTTAACGGGGACAAAAAATGGGTTCGATATAGTTAACTCTAGTCAACCTTGCATATGTATGTGCGTAGAAATCGGAGGGACAAAAACGTGGTCTTAACGATGCATTTTATGTGTGAGTCTAATGAATAGAAAAGTGATCGTAAAGATGCGTGTGTGTGTAAATCGAAAGGACGAAAAGGTGGTCTTAATGATGCAATTATGTGCAGGTATCCGAAGGACAGGAAAGTGGTCCTGAAGAGGCACGTGTTGTGTTGCACGTAGTGCATTGTGTGGGTTGCATGTGTCGCGTGAGTTGCATGTGTTGCATGGGTTAACTCCAATTAACAGTGTAGTAGTTCGGGCTTTGGTCCTTCGGTGAGAGTTCGAGAAAATTCTTGTGATGGGTGTGTACCACCGTGTTTCTGTAGAACTATTGCATGTGGCTCATAGGAGTTGATTTTGAGTTTTTTTTTTAATTCTCTAATCTAAAGATGCAAGCAGCAGTGTAACCAGAGAAGTTAAGCTATCTGTGGTGTCCAAGGCCTGTAAGGGACCGTCGGCTTCGGTATCCTTGTTTAGTGGGAGACTGAGCGTACTTGGTTTTGCTCAGCAATCCCTGGTCATCCATAGGTGTTCGGTTTCAGTTGTTTGCATTTGCTCTGAGGTTGAAGAAGAAGGTGTGACCCATGCACGGCCCCGATTTTGTGCTCGCATGGTTGCTTCTCAAAGCGCTCTTACAATCTCCCATGTTTACGGTTCTAGCTCAAGCTTCAATCTCTCAATGACTTTTGGAGGACGATGAGGTTATTCCACGCGCCTCGGTGCGTGTGGTTTGGGTTTGCTGTGCACAGATCGTCCTTTACTACTATGAGCTATGCCAGAATGGGTGCGGCGTCATTCAGGAGTGGACCCGATCTATGGTATAGCTTTTTAGTTGAATTGTGAAACTGTGGGTAGGTCTTCCCGCTGGTTTTTTGGGAAGGCACACGGTTTGGGGGTTTCGCTTGTCCTATGCTAGCTGTATGCGGGTCCCATGTTGGGCCTGGTTTTTTTGTTATGTTTACTATGATACGCAAGTCCCACTGAATGGGTTAGTCTCCATTTGGGCGTAAGTGGAGTTTGGGCCCCTCTTTTTGTAGGCTCCGTTTGGTGGGCAATTAGTTGGAATTTGGATTAAGGTTTTTTGCCTTGAAGAATTGTGTCTATTCGTGATTAATTGATGATTAATCCAAGTATTGTTGATCCTCAGTTGGTCTTGTTATTTGAGCTATTATATGGTTGGGAGGGGCTTGATTCCTCGTCTGATTAGGATACGTAGGTTAGGGTGCAGAGATGGGGCCGATGGTGGAGGTGCTTAGGTGCTGGCCTATTGTCTCCAATTCGAGGGAGGATCTCTTGGGACAGTTCTATCTCCTGTTCCTTAGCTCTGTGGTTTAAGAACCAGCTTTCTTTGGCCTCTTGAGATGCTGGGATATTGTTCTCTTCTTGGCCTTATTATGTTTTTTGACAGGATTGTTGAGGAGTCTTGGGATGACCTTTGTTGGGTTTACCTCATGACTATTGTTTTAAAGAACTAACCTTGGTATGAGCTTATTTCTTAACTTTAGTGGGGGTGATCTTGTCTCTATCATTTCCTCCCTTGTGTTGGGGAGTGTGACTATCTCTGTGAGATTATTTTACCTTGGTTGGGTTTTGGAATTTTCTCTTCATCTTCGTCAGTTCCTTGCTTCTGTTTGCCTGTCTTATGGCCAGTTTTGGGTTTTGAAGCTATGTACGTAGTTCTTGTACATAGGTTCTTTTCCTATCCACGCGAGTTGTGCGTGGAATGTCTTGTCGATAGCTTTCCCCACCTCGAGTGGGGCTTTGGTTTTTATTTATGGTTGTTATCATGTTTTTTGTTCCTACCCATGCGGGTTGTGCGTGGGTTTCCTTTGTTAGTTCGGTATCCCCGTCTTTAGGCGGGGTTGGTATTTGTTGTAACTGTCTGGGGTATGCCCCTTGAAAACATGTATTTTTTTTTCTTTTATGTTACAATTAATTACCCAAGAAAAAGGTTTGAGGGGTGAAGTTACGTTCCATGATCCAATTTGTGGAGGATTTGGGACAAACAAAATCTCTGCGATCAAGGCCAAAAAGTTGGGTAATGTCTTTTTTTTGGGGAGGTAATTAATTGTAACATAAAAAAAAGAATATAGGTGTACAAGGGGCATACCCCAGGTAATTACATAAAAACAATATCGGAGGAAACCTCCAATAACCAAAGTTACCCCTAAAAACATAAGGCCCTAAAACCAAAAAAAGACCCCACCCCCGCTTAAAAGCGAGGGAATTAGCAACTAAGCACGCTCCATGCACAACCCACATGGATAGGGAAAAAAACAACTGCTAATCAAAACACTACTATCATAGAAAAACCAAATATACAACATAAACCAAGTCAAGAGGTAAAGCCAGCAGCCAACAGTAACAGGCGGACCCAATCGTAACCCTGTCAACATGAACCAGCATCTCGAAATAGACACCTCGAACATGTAAGAAGGGCGAAAGGAAAGCCCAAACAATGGCATACAGGATCACCTCAAAACTTCTCAAAAGCCACTACCCAAGCAACAAGAAACAAATAGGATCAAAGAACTAACAAGGCCAAGGAAAACTACAGACCCAACCAAGGAACTCAGCCACACAGAGATAGTCACACTCCCCAAACAATGGGGGGAAAAGATAGAGACAAGAAACCTTAGCTGGTGATAGCAGAAAACCATTCTAGAGTTAGTTCCTTAATCCAGCCAACCAGCATAGGAAATCAACAACAGCCGATAGTAATAGCCCAAATCGAGACTAACCACAATAAGCACAGCATCACAAATAAACAACGTTCGCCGGGGTGTGACGAGAACGCTCTCCTGGTGTGGTAGGAAAAGATAGACACTGAGCTCACAAAGGAAAGACGAAAGAGGCCAAAACACACAACAGTACATGGTTCCCCACAACACCTACTCTCCTAAGAGGATTTTCCAAAGAACCTTTAAGAAGCTGAGAGAATAGCCAAACCTCCAAGCTCAGGAGGTCGAAGGTGCTTGTCCTCTAACTAACCAGGTAAACTGACGTAGCCTGAGCAAGCGAAGAAAATGGAACCTTCACAGCCAAAAAAGCTATAACAAAGAGCCCACAAGGATCAAAGCCGCAGGTCCAAAGAATAACCGAAAGGGAGCCATCAGAGATCTATGAGTCATGTACCAAGGGTAGATGGGCCCCTAGCCAGCCAAAAGAAGCAACGACAGATTAGTCCCAGAAAACTCCAGCTCAAAATCGGCGGGAGACCCTACGCACAGGGTCGCCAAACATAAGCGGCGGGAGACCCTACAAGTTAGCAGTAAGTAATGGGCAGATCATCCCCAGAGAATCCAGTTTAGAGACAACCAAGGCCATCCCATAGGAAACTCTACCATCGGATCCAAACGAAGCAGGCCATCAGCTAGACCCCACTCAAAGAACCACCAAAAGACCCTACCAAAAGTACCCAGCTAGAAGAATAGACAGATTCTCATCCAAACCAAAGTAACCTCAGCTCCTCAGTAGGGCCACACACACCCCGGCTATAAGGGGGAAAAGGATAGGATATAAGAAAGCTCGAATAAGATAGAACCAAAAGGAACTTCCAACGGAGGTACCAAAGAGTCGTCCAAAGAGACTTGAATTCAAATGTACCTAACCAGGACCAATGAATAAGCCCCACGGGTTTCACTTGCAAATTACCACTGAATAAATAGGCCCACCAAACGGAGCCCATAAAACCAAAAACCATAGAAAGTGGCGGGTCCAATCGGTCCTGCATGCCTAGGCAATCCAATAGAACCAAAACAAGGACCATATTCCATAGAAGGATCCACTTCAAAGCCATTAAGCCCTGCGGGACCCACTGCCCGTAAGCCCACAAACAACCCACGATTTTATCACTATACCAGCATATTTGATGCCACCTGTGAATCACTAAGATAACCAAATGGGGACAAAAGTGAAAAGTGGGGTCCACCCACTAAATTTCACTCATACTAAAAGAAAAACAAAGTGTCGCTTTCAATATTTGATGCCACCTGTGAAACACTAAGCTAACGAAATAGGGAAAATAGTGGAAAGTGGGGTCACCCACTAAATTCCACCCAAAACCTTTTCTTTTGAAGAAGCAATTACGTACTGCCCATCTCAGCGAGCACCAACCAAAATCGTGGGACCCACCTGCCAAGGGCCCACCATGAACAGCGCCTCACTATGATAGTGTAGCACCAGCCGAAAGAACCCTCTTCAGCGTTGCCAACCACAGCTCAACAACAACTAAACCGCCCACGATTTTGGCCCAAACCATCTGCTGAAAATCGCCCACAGTTTTGATCCACCTATACATCAGGAACAGCTCAAAGCTACTAACCGCAGCGCTACTCTATACAGCAGATTGCTGCTTAGCACTTACTGGCCCACGAGCACAGAAGAACGTGGATCCACTTCGTCTTCTTCCCAAAGCCACTCTAAGCCAGTTTCAAATAAACCAGCCAAAAAATCTTCAACACACAACTTTGAATATAGTTGCGTCAAAACAATAGCGTTGAATTGAAACCATAGCACTGACGCATCTTGGAACACAGCGTAGAGCCATGATCGACCAGAAGGAAGACTCATCTATTCTGTAGCTAAAAACACTTATCAAAATCACAAATCTGGAGCAAAAATCACGTAAAGTTTCGAAAAAACTCAGATATGGCCGTGACATACACATACCGAACCAGCTTCAGCTGGTCATAGTCTTCGAATAGAAGCAAAGAAAAATATTCCCAGATCTAATCATCAATGTGATATCCGACAATACACCACAGACAGATCTAGACCAATTTTAATTAACACAAAACTACATATTCATATTATTCATGAAGCATTTCCAGAGCAACAGATTAAAGCAACCTGAAATCACTGTAGCTGTTGAGCTTACATGACAAACCTTGAATTGTAAGTCATACTAGAAGAACTAGTGCATCCCAGATAAACTGAACGTATCATCGTAAAACTAGTTGAACCAAAGTACCCAAAATAGCAACACCTCGCTCGGTAATGCGTATACAAAACTATACACCCATAAGAGAAAACAAACTGAACATAAGAACTGCAAAAGTACCAACCCATATTGATAGGTTGAACCCTTGCACACATCATTCTACCAGATTTGATCAGATTCAGCATGCGCTATACAAAAATCCCCATACTAGCCTTAGATTCACCCCACCATTGCCATGGGACTGTGATCCAGAGGCATCTAGAATGGGAATCCACCATTAACGCCTTGGGAAGAGTCGACACACATTTGGAAAATGAAGATTTATAAAGTGCATATCTAAGAACTTACCGAAGATGGGTTCAAGGGACTAAAGATGAGTTTTGTAAAGAGTTTGGGCCCAACCCGTGGAGAACCATTTATCATTTTCATCTGTGGTGTCCTCACGTGCAATCATTTCCCCCTTTTCACCTCTGGTTCTAGGAGGCATTGTGAGAATGGAGAGGTTGAAGGAGAGGATTGATAGGTTTCGAATGATGGGTGATTGATTGGGATGAAGTAAAAACTGTTTGGAGAAAAAACCAAGGGAAATCGAGAGTGAGAAGAGAGAAGCCGAGAGTGAAAAATGAGAAAATAAGGCCTGATGTGTGGGCGGTCGACCTAGGGTTTAAAACTCCCGAGAGGTCAATCGACTGAATAGGGCAAGTTAGTGAATTGAGATGCTAAAGCTTTTATGCAATTTGTTCTCAAGATAGTTCACTCGACTGAACTGGGGGCTTCAGTCAACTGTTCCCTCTATTAGAAAACAGAACTGTTTTTATCTTTAAAAGGAAGAGGAAACAAGGTTCGCACCACATCCCGAATATGTAGTAAGCCTAATTCTCTTCGGATTAAAATAAATCTATCTTCATTTAGTGGTTTTGTGAATATATCTACCCATTGTTCATTAGTGCATACAAATTCTAAAAAAATATCTTCTTTTTGCACATGATCACGAATAAAATGATGTCTTATCGCTATGTATTTGGTTCGTGAGTGCAATATAAAATTTTTAGATATATTTATTGCACTAGTGTTGTCGCATTTTATTAGCACGATATCATAATCTAATTTATAATATTTAAGTTGTTGCTTCATATATAACACTTAGACACAACAACTACCGGCGGCTACATATTCGGCTTCGGCAGTGGATAAAGCTAGGGAATTTTGTTTCTTAGAAAACCATGAAACAAGATATTGTTCTAAAAAATGATAAGATCTACTTGTGCTTTTGCGGTCAATTAGGCATCATGTATAGTCTACGTCGGAGTAACTAATCATCTCAAAAGAAATAAACTTTAGATACCATATGCCTATATCTACGGTGCCGATTAGATATCTTAAAATACATTTTACCACTATTAGATGAGGTTCTTTAGGTGAGGCTTGAAACTAGCGCACACGCACACACTGAACGTTATATCGGGTCTACTTGCAGTTAAGTATAATAAACTACCAATCATACCTCGGTAGAGCTAAGTGTCTATTGGTTTCCCTAGCTCATCTTTGTCAAGTTTGGTTGAAGGGCTCATGGGTGTTCCTAAAGCCTTTCCTTCCTCCATGTTAAATCTTTTGAGTAAATCCCTTATGTATTTAGACTGGTTCACAAAAGTTACGTTCTTGGCTTGTTTAATTTATAGCCCGAGAAAAAATGTAAGCTCTCCCATCATACTCATCTCAAATTCGTTTTGCATACAAATTAAAAAATCCTTGCATAAATTTTAGTATGTGGCACCAAAAATGATATCATAGACATATATTTGAACTATGAGCATGTCATCATTTTTCGTTTTGATAAACAGTGTTGTATCAACTATTTATCTAGTAAAACCATTTTCTAATAGGAAACTACTTAGTCTTTCATACCAAGCTATAGGGGTTAGTTTTAGACGATATAATGCTTTTGATAATTTAAAAACATGATTTGGATGATGATAGTCTTCAAAACCCAGTGGTTGTTTCACGTAGAGTTCTTCATTTATAAATCCATTCAAAAATACACTTTTTACATCCATTTTAAAAAGTTTATAGTCTTTATGAGATACATATGCAAGCAACATGCGGATGGCTTCCATTCTAGCGACCGGTGCATATGTTTCATCAAAATCTATACCTTCTTCTTAGTTGTAACCTTGTGCAACTAATCTAGATTTATTTCAGACAACAATGCTATTTTCATCCTTTTTATTTCTATAAACCCATTTAGAACCAATTATAGTGTGGTCGTTAGGTCTAGGATCCAAATTCGAAACTTTATTTCTTTTAAATTAATTCAATTCTTCTTGCAAAGCCATAATCTAAGATTCATCTTCTAATGCATCATTTATGTTTTTATGTTCTTCTTGAGATAGAAATGCAAAGTGATTACAAAGATTTTTAAAAGAGGATCGAGTAGTTACCCCACGTAAAGGTTCACCTATGATTTGATCCATTGGGTGACCTTTCACTGTCTTCCAATTCTTTGGCATATCTTCTTGGTCCTCTTGATTTAGAGTATGGTTAGTTGAAGGAGCATGATCTTTGATGACTTTTTGTGAGACCCTAACCCATTTTTTGATGCACGTTTATCGTTTTTGTTCCAACAAATTCATGTGTGTTTTATGCATGTTCGGGTTTAGATATGCATGTGGGGTTGGTTCCCAGGACAGTTGGGCGTGGTGGTGTGAATTTCAAAAAAAAAAAAATATTTTCGTGGCCTATAAATATCTCGCGTTAGATATTTTTAAAAGATATTTTCATAACTTACAAGCTAAGTTTTCTTTTTCTCACCAAACGCATTGCCTTCTCTCTAACTTCTCGGGGTCCCAGGGCTTGGTTTTTGACTATCCAACAGCGGATCCTTACTATTGGCACGGTGAGCTACGCATTTATCCGGACGAAATTTTATTTCGATAAAGTTCAGTTTTACACGTGAATTGAGGCGTCGAGTTTTTAACTCAACGAGGTAGGATCCTAAAAGAAGAAACGGTCTCTTGGTCATTTAAGTTGGTAGTTTTATCAATGAGGGTTGTCTGTGGTTTTTGTTTGGTTAGCATTTCTCCCTCGCACCCATGCATGTGGTTTATGCTGCTTAGTATCCTTGTTTTGTTTGGTTAGTGATGTAACTTCTTGGGGTATGCCCCTTGGAATCATGTACATTTTTTTTATGTTACAATTAATTACCCAAAAAAAGATAGGATCCTAGACTCTCATGTTATATAAGGGTGCTACGTGTAATTTTGTGTGTTTCTACCGGTTAAAAATGCATGAAAAACCATTTTATGTAACAGGATTTTTGTTTAAAATCGTTTTTGGCCAATTTCGATTGGATGGAATCGGGGTTTGAGGGTTACTTTCGAGGTTTTAGTGTTAGTCTTAGGCTTGTGTAGGTCTAAGGATGTCGAAAAAGAGTTCGGTTGTTTCAATTTTGGGTTTGAATGGTTGTTAGCTTCATTGTTTTAGCCAAACAGTCTGTTCTCAGCGCAACCACTTCAGGGACCGCTCAAGTGGTCTAGAGGGCGGTCTTGGGGTGTTCTCGAGTTACCAGACTGCTAGACAGGCCGCTCGAGCAGTCTAGCCCGCGGTCTATTTTGCTAATTGAAACTTCATTTTTAAAATCGATGTTTCTCCCTCATTCGGAATCAGAATGGAGTCATTTTTGTGCTCAAATTGAAGCCCCGGAAGTCTTCTTTCTAATGACACCTCTCTCACAATAAAATTCTTTTTTGTAAGAAATGTTATGGCCAAATAGTGAGGATATGTCAAGATTTCTTAAATGTTTTCACCTGCTTTTGGCCGAATATTTTAGAAAAGGTTATTTTTCATCCTTATAAGAACTTTTTATCAAGTTTCTTGTTCCTTGGGGTGTTTTGTTATTTTTGTGGTCATGTGGTGGCCTCTTAGTCGATTGGGTTATGGGGCTCGATCAACTGCTCTCCTCTAATAATTTTTCAATTGATTGGATTATAGAGTCCTGTCAATTGAAGTCACGGAGAGTGTTGGTCATGTCATGCGGGGTGTTGGTGCACGGTTGTGTGCGTGGTGGCTGGTGCATCGTTGGGTGCGGGACATGTGGGGGTCCGTAGTTTGTTTTAAAGATGGGGTTTTGGTGAGAACTATTTTGTGGGAGGTTTGTGTTGTCCTTTAGTTAGGTCGTGTTCTGTAGGTTTGTTGTTTGTGTCAGTTGTGTGGTTTATGGGGTTGTATTGGGCACGCGTGAGCGTTGTGGGTTTGTGTTAGGCATCTTGGGCGCGTGTGGGTGTCGTGGGTTTGCGTTGGGCGCGTGTGGGCGTTGTAGGTCTGTGTCGGGTGTATGAGGTGCATGGTTAGATGCGGGGTGTTGGTGCACGGTTGTGTGTGTGGTGGTTAGTGTGGGAGGTTCTAGTGCTAGTTTTCGAGTTAGGTTTTGGTTTTTTACATCTTTGGTTGTCCCGGTGAGTGGACGTGTCGTTCGGGTGAGCGGATGACGGGTCTATGTGGCATGTGATGTTGTGACGGTTGTGACGGTTATGCATTTAAAACTCTAGTTTTTATTATGCATGTTGTAGGACAAATATGAGGTCTTGCTGTACCTAAAACTCTGATTTTAGTAACACGTATGTGTGTATGGTTATGTGGGCGGACGGAAATGTGGTCCGATGTTCCGTGGATGAAAAAGTGGTCCGATGTGTTCGACGAATGAAAAAGTGGTTCGTGAACGAAAAAGTGGTT
>JAULJZ010008137.1:0-16645 GCA_032270985.1 Heliamphora pulchella | reverse complement strand
AACGTGGGGAGAATTCAGTGCATTTGATAATTGAAAACTCAAAACATAATTTGAGTTAGGGCCGGGAGTTCAGTTAGGACCTTTAGTGGAATAAGTTTTGGTTCGTGCGAGAAATGATCTAACTCGAGCACAAAGTTAGGGATATCCGATTTTCTCATACGGTTAGCCCGAGTCCTATACTTCCTCGTGATCCCTCACGTAACCCATTATACGCATGGATAATTTTTTTATAGGTTTCGGTTATTATTTAATTTAATTTGAATACCGATTTTGCCATCGGGAATATTCAGAAATTAAATTAAATTGTTGAAGGACGATTTTAGAATTTGGCACACCTAGAGATTACTCCCTAGGTGGCCGGACCTAATAAGGGGATGGTGGATTTGATTTTATGTTAAGTATATATTTCTTCATAACCTTTTAGGAAAGGGAGAATATATACTTAATATAATATGTTCTTATATATATGTATCAAGTGGAGGCTTATATATATACAAGGAGAGCATAAAATTCTAACCCTAATCTCTCATATATCCGTCGCCCCTCTCCTCTTTTTGGCAATTAATTTTGCCTTTCTGGAGGAGTGTGTGTGAAGAGAAACCGAGGAAAAGAAGAACTCTTCAATCGATATCGGTGCCCACACATCGTGATCGTTGTAGTGCGTCCGGGACATAAGTGAGAAGGTTACAAGGTCGTCTTCAACGTATTTGGGATTTCTTAAAACTTTTCGACAAGTTTCATAAAGGTATTATGCTATTAAGATTAATATTGTTCTTTGTTTTCATGAAAAACGCACGCATCGTTTTTTACAGTCACGGCGTCGATTCCAATTTTTTATTTCCGCTCCAGCACCATTCGGTATGCTGTCTCATCGTGTTTCTCTAGAACCTTTAACGAACCTATAATCGAGGGAAAGATTCTGGCTTCTTCCACTTCTTTGTCCTTTTCAGGAATACTCGGCATAAACCCACTCGCCAATACGGTAGTCCTTGGAATAGTCTTGGCGGCTCCCGTAGATTGTTGCATCTGTCTCTTTGTTGTCATCTAATTCTGGTGGTGGCGCCTGTTGTGGATTATAAAAGAAAGCGATGGCTCGCTCCTCATTCTCTCCGTTGGCGTCCTTAAGTCCCTCCTCATCCTCTGCTTCAACGTCTGCCTCGTCTCCTACCTCATCTGCTACTTCGTCTGCTCTTGCTTCCACGACCTCTTCTTCTCCCTAAACTGGCCACTCATTCGGAAACATCCATGCTAACGAAAATACGTCTACTGGGTCTTGCTCTTCAGCAAGTTCTTCATCGGGGTCTGAGTCTTCTGGTTCTGATGCTGCCCATGGTTTCTCGGCTGGCTCTGCGTTGGACGCCATCCTGAAGAATGAAAGATACAAAAAAATCCTATAGTAAAGATTTTAAGTTGTTAAAATTATATGTGATAATTTAATCGTACAAACATTCTACAGAATTTCTACGCTACAAAACTCGTAATCTCCTATCTCCCTAGGCCTGAAGATTCACTAAACCTAGATTCTGATACCAACTGTAACACCCCGTCATATGGGCACGTCGGGACATACGTAGTTACAATTAAGGAAGATATTCTAGCCATGCATTCATAATTACATAAGATAAGTACTACATCATTAAAAGTTCAGAACTTGTTCAAAATATTTAGCGATTATAGTCATCCAGAGAATTTAACAAAAGTTACAAAATGTTCACGGAGACTGAACAAAAGAAAAAAAAAAGAAAGAGACTTCAACTTCTTCAAACAGCGTTGTTGGGATCAGCTGACTCCTGCCACTCACCCCGTTCCTCAAAGTCTGCTTCCTCTATGAGCACACCCTCCTCAAAATGTTCTTCATCTTCACCTATGGCACGAATACCATGAGCCAAAGCCCAGAAACAAATTCTCTAAACCTTATAACAAACTCACAACAAAATATCCTACAATACATATTGTATAATATCTAATACAGTTTAAGGTCAAGGAGACAAAAAAATTTAACATTTCAGCAAGGTAAGCATATATCAGAACAATTATGCAAGTGCGTGATGCAAATGAATGCAATGCAGTTGTCCAACCCGACATACATCCAGAACCATAACATGAATTCCACGCCAGGAATTACAGAGTAGACTTGATGGGAACCTGACCGCCAAACCTATTCTTCTCTCGTTGCAAAAGGTAAATGCTCGCCTTGCCTTCATGCCTCAGTCGTTTTACTCAATGGCAGCTGCGCGGGGAAGCCAATTCCATCCTTATTCCAAACCATCCACCCATATTCCAAGTTCTCTAGCCAGATTACTTGTGCACAAAACCTACCTTAAGGATAAGAATGCTCATTTTGCATCAACCTAAAATCTAAATTACCAAAGTTAAAAAGGCTAGTGACTAACCCATGGTGCCTTACCTCTTTTTCATTATAACAACTTCCCAAATCATTGGCAACCATGGACGCCCTAGATTCAAAACCACAGGAAGAATGATTTCCACCCAACCCATAATAATAGATACAAAAGGGACTCCGATAAATCAAGATGAAAGTGTAGCAATGCTCATGGTGTGCAACATGCTTCTTGTGTACAACTAATTATAGCATAGCAAAAACATGGTATAGCACAAGATACAACTCGCTAAAGCATAGAATACAAATATACGAAGCACAAGCTATAATTTATGTGACATGGTTCCAACCTGTCAGCATAGTTTCAAATCATCAAATTGTTAATTTCATACACCAATCACTCACATAAATCATTTAAAGTTCATATATTCAAATCCCACAATGTGACACTCTACTCATACACTTGCCAAATTTTGGTAATTATTCAAGCGTCAATTTTAAAGTTACAACAGTGTTTTAAAGTACCTAGACATGGATTTAATTTTTTATTTTTGAACACCAATTAGATAAAAATATTTTCTACAACTTTCATATTTAACACTAAAGTCAGATCCTAGGGCAAAAAGGTCATTTATTTTAATTGAAGGAAAACCATTCAGCACTATACAAAGAAAAATGCAAAAATTGGGCCTCTGTTGGCCTCGATTTTGAGGCATCAATTTTAGGGATATGGGTCTGATTTTAGGAGAGATTTTAGTTTAAGATATTCCATACAAGTTTCATGTTTTGTGCTAAGACTAGTTGTTTGGAACAAGTTAATAATTTTGGCCAACTCATAAAATGGGTTGAGTCAGCCTAAAAAGGTTCAGCAGAACCAGTTTTCAACAGAGAATACTCAAGACCTTTTGGGAACCATCCTAGGGTATTGTGGGCTGAGTTTTACTCTGTATCTAGTTTAATATGTTAGCTACATTTTTTATGAAAACCATTTTGGATTTGGCCAATAAAAACTTAAGTTTTTGGTCCCACAAAAATGTGTGACAAGGAGCTCTGTCAGTGAATCACAACAATGACTTTGGAAAGGGTTTTTACTTACCAAGACTTCATAGTTTGGGTTCATATTTGGTGGACAGTAAGATAAACATATTATCTACAAGTTTTATGTTTTGATCTAAGCTCGGTTCTCACTCTAACCAAGGATTTTTTAGGTCTGCAATTCAGAGTGGTCAAAGTCTGACACTCTTTGGTAAAAACGGTATATCTAGAGTTCTACCAAACGAAATTACTTCAAAACATTTTTTTATGAAAGAGAACTTAAGAAGGTAGGTTTGGACATAAAAAACACATTTAGATCATATTTCTATAATTAGTTATGGTAGTTTAAAGTTCGTGGTAGAAAGTTAATATGCCCAAAAAATCATGTTATTTAGGGTTTCGGTAACTTAGCTCAGGTTATGTTTAAATTTAATGTATTTTCTTTGCATGCATGTCATATATTCATACATACCAAAGTTCCAGAATCTATTCAAGTCATAAAACTCAAAAACACTCACATGCAAGCACATACAACACTTGATCTTACATGAACAGCCCCTAATCTGCTCATACGACGCCTTTTTGACTGAAATCTTGTTTCTTATTCTTAGGGTTGATTATAGAGATGGATTGAGGGTTAATTTATGAGAGAATGGCATGAGATTTAAGGGATTTACTTACTTGTTTTGAAAACCTAATGGTGGAAGGATGATAGGACTTGGCTTTGTTGCACTCTCCTTGGTTCTTCCTAGCTTCTTCTTCCTTCTTCCTTTCTTCTTCTCTCCTTCTTCTCTTGGAAACACTTAAAATATTTTCTGGTTGCTCTCCCTCACTCTCTTGGCCAAAATATGGAGAATAGAAGGGGTGGTTTGGGTCTTGTTTTATAGCAAAAATTGTAAAGGAAGAACAATTATTACATGTAAGCTTTAATTTGAATTTTCCTAAATTTCTATTGGATGCATGGGAGATGGGGTATTTTAAGATATACATTTTCAGATATGCAAGCCAGGGAAATCGGCTGGGGCTTCTTGGGGATCCTCAAAAGCTGATTTCCATTAATTTATGGTTTAAATTGTGTTTTGATACCATTTTATGCAAGCAAATACATAAAATATTGATTTTATGTATCTTTTTACTATCTTAACATACTAAAACTTATTATATTGATGTGTTTATAATTAGTTTAGTCTTTTCATAAATTATCATAATTTTTATAACAATTAATTAAATAGATATAGGCTTTTAAGTGAATTTAAGTTAGTTTGACAAGAATTGACTTTTTTACTTACTTATCGTGTAGAGAATTTAAATAATAATTTGTTTACTTTTGTTGACCTATATTATTATATTATTATATATATTGCTTGTATAAAAAATCTTAGGTCATAATAATGCTTAATTTATACAATTTTTTCTCATTTTTAAGCTTAAAAATATATAAAGTAACTTTTTGTGCACAATTCCCTAGGTGGCCAATCATGCAAGGGTATTTTTGTTATTTTTATTGTTATTTTGTCTTTTTTAATTTAATTGTATATAAATATCTAATTTTATGTGCCCTTATGTCAAAATTTAGATTTTTAAAACTTTTTACTGTACTATGGGCAAAATGGTCATTTTACCTAATTATGAGGATTTCTGATTTTTAATTTTATATTTTACGTTATTTTCTTAATTTAGGCTATCCCGAGACTTCTCTGAGTGTTTAAGCTTCTCTTCTGAGGGTTTGGCCTCTTTAGGGTTTTCTAGATTAAATTAGCGTTTCGGGTTAATTAAAATTTCTCTTATTCTTGCAGCGACCTAAGATCTCGTTGTGAGACCCTAACCCGTTTTCTTTTTTTGGAGTTTTCGGACGCGCGTTACATGTTTTCTTTCGAGCATGTTTTTACTATTTTTGATGCATGATCGGGCTTAGATATGCATGCGGGTAGGTTCCCGGGGCCGTAGGCCGTTGTGGTGCGAATTTCGAAAATTTGTAAAAGAAGATATTTTGGAGACCTATAAATATCTGGAGTTAGATATTCTCAAAAGATTTTTTCCCAAAATTAACTTCTAAGTTTCTCGTTTTTCTCTCTGCCTTCTCTCTAACTTCTCGGGGCCCGGGGTTCGGTTTCTGACGATTAAACAGCGGATTCCTGCTATTAGTACGGTGGGCTACACAACCATCCGGTCAGATTTTGATTCCAGCAAAGCTCGAGTTTGCACATGGATCGAGACGTCGAGTTTTTAACTCACCGAGATAGGATTCTAGACCTGTATGTTTTATAAGGGTGCTATGGGTATTCGGGTGTCTTTACCGGTTAGATCGCCGTAGATCTGAGTTTGAATCAAGTTAGGTTTTTGGATCTAAAACCTATTTTTCGTCGATTTTGTGGATGGAATCGGGTGTCGGGGGTTTCTTTTGAGGTCTTGGTATTAGGCCTAAGCGTGTGGGTGTTCACGAATGTTGGTTTGGAGTTCGGAGGCTTCGAATCGGGGTTTTAATGTAGAAAACCGTAGCTCATAAACGGTTTTCGCCGTGGTTCGATCGACTGAACCATGGGGTTTCGTTGACTGAAGTCAGGATCTTGGGTTCGGTCGACTGAACCAAGGGGTTCGGTGGACTGAACCGTGTGTTTTGGCGTTTTGTGGTTTTCTGGTGGGTGTTCGGTCGACTGGAGGTGGGGTTCGATCGACTGAAGTTTTGGGCTGTTGGTTTGTGATTTTGGGTTGATTCCATGGTTTTCGATTGGTGTCCTATGGTATTCAATTGATTAATTTATGGGAATTACTTGATTTAAATACCTATGGATTCCTTTTGGGGTTCAGTTGGTTGTGTCATGGTTTCGGGGGTCGTGTGGTAACCTCGTGTGTTCGTGTTGATGCCATCCTCGGGGATGATGAGTTGGTGAGATGTGGGTGTTTGATATGCATTAGGTGTTTTTGGGTTTTTAGTTGGCCTTCGGGCTAGGCTTGGCTGTTATATGTGGCTATGTGCTTTTATAACGAGCTTATGTATGTTATAACTGTAGTTTATTCATGCATGGATTATGTGTAATGTGATTTACATGGCTTTCGATGGCATTATGTGTAATGTGGTTTATGCTTTGAGACCCTGAGTTCTAAAAGCATGGATGTGGGCTCTGAGGAACGAATGCATGTTGCATAGGTGCAGGTTTATGTGAGTCGCGTGTGTAGCATGTGACATGGTTTGTGATACGTAATGATAGTACGTGGTTTTATGCATTTAATTTCCTATTAGGTTATGCTTGGATGTATGGAATGAGATAGATGGTTATGTTAGTTCTGGCTAACGGTGATTATGACAAGGTTACGACCCTTCGGTTAAAGCCCATAAAGAAGTGTTTGATAGGGCTACGGTCCCTCGATGAAAGTCCGTAAAGAGGTATTCGTTAGGGCTACGGTCTCTCGGTTAAAGTCCGTAAAGATGCATTGACGGGGGCTACGGTCCATCGGTGAAAGTCCGAGAAGATACATGAATTGCATTATGGGACGGATAGACCAGTTTTCAAATTATTTTTAAGAGTCGTGTGTATCGCGATCTAAAAACCGTTTTCAAACTGTTTTTTTTTTAAGACTCCTGTGAGTGAGTCTAATGATGGTTTGTATCCTCACTTTTCCTTGCTTGTGAAACTGTTTTAAAGGCTTGAAAGAGAGTCAAAAACTGCACTTTGATTTCCTAGCATGTTTTGTTTATATTGCATGCTTGTCTAGTTTCTGCTGAGTCTTGGCTCACGGTGTGGGATAAAATATTTTCAGGTACTGATCACGCACGCTGATTCGGGGTTGCTGGTTGGGAGCGGAAGAGTTATAGCCTTCTCTTTTGTCTTTCTGTTACATGTATGTTGTAACATTTTTTTTTTGGTGTTGGAACCAAGTAGTGTAAGCTTTTGGCGTTGGAGCCTTGTAATGTATGTCGTTTGGCGTTTATATACAATGCATGTATGGTTTTAACTGAGAGTGTATTCTCGGGTTGGGTATCATGTTTGGCTGTTTTAGGATGTTTCGCGTGGCCTGGAGTTTGGGGCGTGACAACTTGGTATCAGAGCTCTGGGTTCGAATACCTATGAGCCGTGGAAAGAGGGTGTACCCCGTGTGAGGTTGATTGCATGTGCTTGATTGCATGTGTTTACACGCTTTGATAACATGATCGTGTCAGCATGTTAGATATGTGAACGATGTGTATATGTGAGCATGGGGGTTGAACTGTGGGATTGATTAGTCCTTCCTTTGGGCATTTGGATTAACAAACTTGGGAGCCAAGTTAGAAATGCGTTTAGCTTACATGATTTCTAGCAGAGAATCTGAGTAGGTTATCCAGATTGACAAGTCATTCTTGTTGGTTCTCCTCGGTATGTGGGGTTGTTTAGCATGAACTTATGTGCTTATGTGGTAGCATGCTTATGTAGTTAAGCATTTTCGTTCATGCTATGTGCTGCATCTCACATTCTATCTTTTTCATATAGACGCGATGTCATTGCTAAGCTAGTCAATCATGCTACAAAATTAAATAGTTGCGTGTTTCCAATGTGTAATTTAAATTAAAGTCAAAATTAGTTTGACCTATTTATGTTATGTTGGAAGGGAAATAATCAATTGAAAAGGAAATTACAATTACAATGTGTTTAGTAAACACTTTTGAAACCTTAATAAATAAGCATACCCAGTTTCGTAAAAAAGCTATTAGGAGAAACATTGTGATAAGTAAAGTGTGTTTAGTAAATACATTTTCTTAATATAGAAAGTGTGTTTACTAAACACGCTTTTATCTTGGCTTTAGGTGAATGGCTTAATAATGGCTTTAAGTGAATGGCTTAATAAGTAAAGCATATTTAGTAATCACGCTTTCTTTATTAAGAAAACATATTTACCAAACACGCTTTTAGCTTTGTTCTAATAAGGTTATGAATCACCTATGCATTCACGTGTTTTGTTACTATTATACTATTTGCCTATATAAGTGAAAAGGTTATGAATTACCTATGCATTCACGTGTTTGGTTACTATTATACTATTTGCCTATATAAGTGAAGTCTCTTTTTGCAAAATTTCACTACTTTGAGCAGGTCAGCAAAGAGGGGAAACAAATGTAAAAAGGAAAGAGATTTGTTGGTGCTCATCCCTTACAGCATTTCTTTGTCTATCTCTCATTCTTTTTAATTTTTTTTTAATTTATTTATTTTCTAACAATGTGGGGATCTTGCTTTTTAGTTGAGACTCTGCCAGTTTAATAAATAAATATCATTTACTGATTTTTCAGTTTGTGTGCGGAGCCTGCTCTTAAACTGAGGTTCTGCCCATTTGGAAAAAAAATTAGTTGTTATTTATCAATAATGGCCGGTTCAACCACCTTTATTTAATTTACAATATGTTAATTTTCAGTCATTTATGATTATAAATATTGTTAATGGTCGGTTCAACCGCCTTTATTTAATTTATTTTGGTAAAATTATTTTGTATTTACTTTCTGCATCTGTGCTTACATGTATTTAAATTTCAGCTCATCTATTATTATAAATATTATTAATTGTCGGTTCAACTGCCTTTATTTTATTTATTTATGTATATTCATTTCTGTATTTACTTTCTGTATATGTGCTTACTTACTTGTTGTACTGTATATATGTATACATATAATTTATGATTATAAATTATATGCAAATTATATATATATATTATATATATATGTAATTTATGTATTTAATTTCTAGTCATTTATGATTATAAATATTATTAATGACTGGTTTAGCCGCCTTTATTTAATTTATTAATGTATATTCATTTCTATATTTACTTCCTGCATCTGTGCTTATTTACTATCTGTCACGCCTCAAACTCCGGGTCACATAAAACACCTACAAACAACCAAGGTAGCACCCAACCTGAGAATACACACTCAAAACAAACCATACATGCACTGTATATATTCATCAAACGGCTTACATTACATGGCCCCAACGCCGAAAAACATGTTATAGCATACATGTTAAAAACGAGCAGAAAGGAAGACTATAGGTCTTCCGCCCCTCCAGCAACCCAGGATCAACCCGCGTGATCGGTACCTGAAAAATATTTCAAATCCCACATCATGAGCCAAATCTCAACAAAAACTAGACAACACATGCAATATAAGCTAAACATGCTAGGAAAACGAGGTGTAGTTTTCGACTCTTTTTCAAGCCTTAAAACAGTTTAAAAACACGACTCGCACAAACCTCAAAGATAACACACTTATATATGCAAAACATGAACATATATCTAAACCGACTTTTACAAGCCCGCCAAGCTAACTCATGCAATCCATGCACTACGTCCAACACACTATGAGCAACAGACCCAACACATATCCCTCCAGGACCACGTCTCCATCCTTCAGAGTCACACGCACTGTCTTTAGGATCACGTTTTCATCCTTGAAACTATGCATATCATCCTAACAGATATCATGCCACAGTTAAAGGAAAGCAACAAAAACACAAACAAATGCAACAACTATAGACTCTTGCCCATTATCCTAGTCGCCACTTAAGGCCTGCTCGGTAATGGCAAGTTCTATACAGAGTTACGACAACGTAGACAACGCCATTCACGGAGGCAATCGACTTAGTTTACGGGTTCACAACCCGAGGGCCCTAAGCACCCACCAACCACTTAGTTTACGGGTTCACAACCCGAGGGCCATAAGCACCCACCAACCATGCATCGTCGAGACCACGTTCCCGTCCTTCAGATACCCACATGCACACACAATACAAGGATCTTCTCGAACTTTCACCGAAGGACCACTGCCCCATCTAACATTTCTTGGATTTTCACCGAAGGATCTCAATCCCATCTAACGCATGCCACCCATGCAACTCAACACATGCAACTCGTGCAAACAGCCCATACAACACACGCAACGCATGCAACCCGTGCAACACACGCAACGCAGACTACCCGTGCAACATGCACCACATGCATCCGCTCCTCAGAGCCCACATACACATGCCTATAAAACTATGAGTTTTAAAGCATAAACCACGTAATTCCCTTACGTAATCCGTACATAAATAAACTAAAGTTTTAAACGCATATAGCCTTATATAACTTCACATCATGACGCCACCCTCCATATAGCCCAGCATGACATCACATGCCACATACCCTTCATCCGTAAACCCGAACGACCCGTCTACACAAAGGCCAACCAACTACAAAACTAAGCCTAGCCCGGAGGCCAACACCAAAACCATAAAACCCCAGTTTTCACAAACCAACGTCTTTTTCCCAGAAGAACCACGGGCCCTAAACACGCCCAACACGACCATCGCAAACCCACGACGACCACACGCGCCCAACATAAACCCGACGGTGAATCAATACCACGAACCTAACCGTGCACCAACACCCACGTATAACCATGCACGTCACCCAAGGACAGTATCTAAACAAACACCCGAGGCCACTACGTGACCCCCGAAACCACAACACGATCAACCGAACCCCAAAACCCAACCACCGAACCACAAACACACAACTCAGCACCTCAGTCGACTAGACCCCAACCCCCAGTCGACTGAAAACACAATAGAAAAGCAAAAAAAATGCCCAAGAGCACTTTCCAGTCGACTGACCCTCACGGTCCAGTCAACTGAACCCACAGAACCATGATCCAGTCGACTAACCCCACCGTCCAGTTGACTGGACTGAGGCAGAAATAGTTTTTAAGCTACGGGTTTAGCCCTCCAAACCTCGACTCGAAACCTCCGTCCAACACCCTCGAACATCCACACGCCTAAGCCTAACACCAAGACCACGAAAGAAACTCTTGACACCCGATTCCATCCAGCAAAATCGACTAAAAATGAGTTTTATCCCAAAAACCTAACTTAAACATAAAATCAGATCTACAGTAATCTAACCTGTAAAAACACGTACGATTACACTAGCACCTTTATAAGATATGAGAGTCTAGGATCCTACCTCGGTGAGTTAAAAATTTGACGCCTCAAACCACGTGCAAAATCGAGCTTCATCAAAAATGGAATTCTGTCTAGATGAACGTGTAGCCCACCGTACCAATAACAAAGAACGACAGTCTGATTGTCAAAAACTGAGCCCCGGGCCCCCAAGAAGTTAGAGAGAAGGCAGAGAGAAAAATGAGAAAACTTAGTGGAGAAGTTTTGAAAATATCTTTTGAAAATATCTAACTCCAGATATTTATAGGTCTCCAAAATATCTTTTTTTTTTAATTTCTAAAATTCACACCGCAACGCCCCACGGCCCCGGGAACCTGCCCCGCATGCATATCTAACCCTGATCATGCATCAAAAGCATATAAAAACATACTATCACATAAACACGAAATGCGCATCGAAAAATACCAAAAAAAGAAAACGGGTCAGGGTCTCACAACTCTACTCCCCTTAAAGGAATTTCGTCCTTGAAATTCAACTCAAGGTCAAAACAAAAAATCGTCGATCGCAATCGACACAGCCATACGAGATGGTCAGCCAAACCATTCCTAAGATATAGTCAAACAAGGTCAGGCATCCTAAACAATGGCTAACTATCTCAACGACAGGGGATCTACAACTCACCCCAACCTCACATCGTCACCAACTACTACCTCAATGCAACAATCGCCCACGGAATCCATCATTAACTCCCAAACAGATACAATGCAGAACTGACCCAAAGCCTGCATACTCAGAAAGTACCTCTGCTCGCTGAAGGTATATCTGCATCATCTGGCACAACTGGCGCCCTAGAAGAACTGGGAGCTATAAGGGCATACACTCGCGACAGTGTCGCTCTACCCTGTCAGCCATAGCCTGGCGCTGCCAGCTGTCATACTAACTGAACTGAAGTTCCCCTATCTGTCGCTCGAGAAGTCTGACCTACAGGATGCTGCTGCTTATCCTGCACAAATAAATCCTCTGGTGTGCCCGCTGTACTCAGCGCACTCTCTCTTTGGGGACAATCCCTACGAATATGTCCAGGCTGGCCACATCCATAACAAATTTGTGACTCCCTCCCATGTAACTGAATCGATACCAAACCCTGGGATAGCTTCAGCTGCAGGAAATTTGTTACACGATGTCCGGGTTGCCTACATCGGAAGCAACAGAACTCATACTACTCTGGCCTTTCCGTTGGGACTACGAGAGGTGAGGATGCAGAAGACTATGGCTGATACGACCCCACTGGATACGAACTCGGACAAGATGTCCGTTGACGCTTATCATTGCGTCCCCAGGACTATGCACTTCTCCCGTCCTGCTGACTCCTACTGTCTCTGTCTCTACGCATCTCGTTCAGAGTGCCTTCCACCTTTATGGCTGTCTCCACCAACTCTGTAAAAACATGCATCCTGAATGTTGCCACTCAATCTCTGATAACGGGTCTTAAACCCCTCTCAAACCTCTTTTCCTGAAATTCATCAGTGGGCACAATCTCCTGTGCAAACTGGGATAAGCTAGTAAACTCAGCCTCATACTCGACTACTGTCATCGTCCCCTGAGTCAGGAAAAGGAAGTCCTCTCTGTACCGATCCCTCAAAGTCGTGGGAAATTATTTCTCCAGAAATACCTTCGTGAATGCTTTCCAAATGCCTCCGACTGTAGTCTTAGCAAACTTCCACCAAATGTGGGCACTCCCCTTCAGCTGGAAGGCAGCAAAAGTAACTCTCAGATCATCTTCCTCTATCTGAAGCGTGTCCAAGATCCTGGTAACCAGCTCCAGCCATTCGGTGGCTACCGTGGGGTTGGGATCCTCAGAAAAGGTAGGAGGGTCCAGACATCGAAACTTGCACATTGAGACCGCGCCCTCGGTTTCGGTACACTCTCTCTTCCCATAGAGGCCTCAGCCAGTTGCTGGATGGAGCTGACCATCTCACACAATAGATCTCCGTCAACAGGTCCTTGGGGTGCATTAGCATCCCCAATAGCTAGGACTAGAATGTCCCTTCGGCCAAAACCACGGCCACGGCCTCATCCTCCCCACATGGACATCGCGTCTATAGGAAACAGACAAAACATAAGACGCAGCACATAGCATAAACATACATGCTAACCACATAAGCATGCTAACACATGGCCCCATAGGTTCATGCTAAATGAAACCCCACATACCGAGGAGAACCGACAAGAATGACGCGTCAATTTGGATAACCTACTCAGATTCCTCGCTAGAAATCATGTCAGCTAAACACGTTTCTAACTTAGCTCCCAAGTCTGTTAATCCAAACGCCCAAAGGAAGGACTAATCAATCCCATAGTTCAACCCCCATGCTCACATATACACATCATTCACGTATAACTCGCATACTATCACGTTCATGTTATCAAAACATCTAAACACATGCAGTCAAGCACATGCAATCAACCTCACACGGGATAGACCCTCTTCCCACAGCTCTTAGGTATTCAAACCCAGAGCTCTAATACCAAGCTATCACGTCTCAAACTCCGGGTCATGTGAAACACTCATAAATAACCAAGGTAGCACCCAACCCGAGAATACACTCTCAAAATAAATCATACATGCATTGTATACAATCACCAAACATCTTACATTACACGGCCCTAACTCTGAAAAACATATTATAGCATACATGTTCAAAATAAGCAAAAAGGAAGACTATAGGTCTTCCGCCCCTCCAGCAACCCCGAATTAACTTGCATGACCGGTACCTGAAAAATATTTCAAATCTCACACCGTGAGCCAAAGCTTAGCAGAAATTAAACAACACATACAATATAAGCAAAACATGCTAGAAAAATGAGGTTTAGTTTTCGACTCTCTTTCAAGCCTTAAAACAGTTTGAAAACATGGTTCGCACGAGCCTCAAAGATAACAGATATATATATGCAACACATGAACATATATCTAAATCGACTTTCACAAGCCCGCCAAGCTAACTCATGAAATCCATGCACTACGCCCAACACACTATGAGCAACAGACCTAACACATATCTCTCCAGGACCACGTCTCCGTCCTTCAGAGTCACATGCACTGTCTTTAGGATCACATTTCCATCCTTGAAACTATGCATATCATCCTAACAGATATCATGCCACAGTTAAGAAAAAGTAGTAAAAACACAGACAAATGTAACAACTATAGACTCCTGCCCATTATCCTACTCGCCACTTAAGGGTTGCTCGGTATTGACAAGTTCTATACGGAGTTACGACAACGTAGACAATGTCATTCACAGAGGCAACCGACTTAGTTTACGGGTTCACAACCCTAGGGCCCTAAGCACCCACCAACCACTTAGTTTACGGGTTCACAACCCGAGGACCCTAAGCACCCACCAACCACGCATCGTCAGGACCACGTTTCCGTCCTTCAGATACCCACACGCACACACAACACAAGGATCTTTTTGGGCTTTTACCGAATGACCACTGCCCCATCTAACATTTCTCGGGCTATCACCGAAGGACCACTGCCCCATCTTACATTTCTCGGGCTTTCACCGAAGGATCTCAATCCCATCTAATGCATGCCACCCATGCAACTCAACACATGCAGCCCGTGCATACAGCCCATGTGTGGCTTTGGGATTTGGGGGTTAAAAAATGAGAGAATTCAAAAATACTTTGAAAAATACTTTAACACCTTGAAAACTAACTTTTAAAAACCCCTTTTGTTGAAAATAGAGTCGCCACTTAGTTTTTGAGTAAAACTAAGAAAAATAAAATTGGTTACTGATCCTTAAAACGTTAACCAGAGAAAGAGGGTTCGGGGGTTAAGGTACGAATCAGGGAAGGTGTTAAGCACCCCGTTTGTCCAACCATAAGGTTGGCCTCTACTAATCATCATTGGTTCTTTTAATATGATTTCTCAAATGCATGCAAATAAAAAAAATAAGAGTGAAGAGAGAACATTCAAAATCAAGTATAGAAAATACATAAAATATGTACATAGCACTCCAAATCAAAGCAAACAAAATGGTAAAATCCTAAACCCTATGCCATGCAATTTCTAACTAAATGATGCATGGTACATATACCCACATGCAATATTGTTTAAACAACCTAAACTAGCATGATTTGGTTAAAAGAATAAAAATATGCTAAAGTTGCTAAAATTATCTAAACATAGATTGCAAATAAAAATAAACTAATCTATTCTAGATATGATTTTAAAAGAAATGACCAATGTATAATACCAAATCAAACTAGGTAAGAAATAAAACTAGGTAAAAAAATAAACTAGGTAAAAGAGATAAATGCATAAGAAAAATCTACAAAAGAAGAGTTTTATACTTAAAGAGAGATTTGAAAAAAAAAAGAAAATAAATAAAGAGCTTGTAAAGGGGAAAGATACCAAAAAAAAGGTTAGAAAATACTATATATAAAAAAAACTAACTATTTACGTTTTATGCATTTTAAAAAAGACAAAAAAAAAATCAAAAGAAATCAAAAGAAGATAACACTTAAAAGATGAAAGCTAATTTAGGAGGCTTTTGTGATTTTTAGGTTTTATATATATATATATATATTATAAAAGAAAAGTTAAGGTTATAAAAGAAGGTTTTGAAAAGAAAATTTAATTATTTATATTTTATATTTTTAAAAGAGAATAAAAGAGAAGAAAAATAAAATATGAGAAAATGAAAGAATAATGGAGTGTTTTTAAAAGAGAAAATTATGAACTACTTAAAGATGAAAATTAACTTAAAAGCCTTTTTTGTGATTTTTGATTTTAACAAAATAAAAGAAAAGTGCCATAAAAAGAAAATAAAACTATAGGAAAAAAAATAAAAAATGGATTTCTATAAGAAAAAATGAACACTAATATTACAAGAAAAGAAATGCTAAATAGAATTTTATTAAAGCTAATAAGAAAATAAAATATTAGAAAAGAAAATTACACTAATATTGAAAGAAAAGAAAAGAAAATAGAAAGTATAACCTAAAAAATGAATATTAAGCTAAAAAGAAAATAAAATGAAGTATTAGCATTTAAAGAAAAGAAAGTGGAATACTTAAAGGAAAAGAGATAGGGCATTATTAGGAAAAATAAAATTAATGATAGAAGAAAATAAAATACTACATCAAAAGAAAAGAAAATGCTAGAAGAAAAAAAAATAAATTGTATTGAAAAGAAAAGAAAAAGAAAAAAAATAAAATGAAAGTTAGGATATTAAACTAATACATAAAAGAAAAATGGACATTAAACTAAAAGAAAAGAGAATAAGAAAGAAAAGAAAAATAAATGCTAGAATATTATAACAAAATTAAGAAAATAAAATAACACCTAAACTAATAT
>JAULJZ010008116.1:0-16646 GCA_032270985.1 Heliamphora pulchella | reverse complement strand
CACAAGTGCCCAAGTGATGGCCCATGGCAGCCCCACATATGCCCAAGACATGGCCCAAGCCATGGGAGCAGCAGCCAGGCCACCGTGTGACACAAGGCAAGGCTTTCAAAGGTGTATTGGACATATGAAATAAAGGTGGTAGTAGTTCTCTTCCCCTATTATCGATGGAGCTCTCTTGGAAAACTAAATAGGATCTTAATAGATTGGTAATGCTTAGATGTTGGTTCCAACATTCTAAAAGCCAAACTAACACTTCAAGGAGAGAGAAAGAGAGAGAGAGAGAGAGAGAGAGGTTCAACGTTTCCACTATTTACTTTTGGCCACACAATCCTGATTCGCCATTTTGGCTCAATCCTAAACCACAAGCTAACATGCCTATCTTTGTTAACTTAAGGCCCATGTTAATTTTAGTCTCTCTTGTCTCTTAACATTATTCCCAATTTCCCAAATCAAAAATGCCACGTGACAACTTCATCTTCTCAATCTTAAACCCAGGAGAATATGCACATAAAGAAACAACCAACCCAATTGAAAATTAGGTTGACTCAACCATTTCTCAATGCATATTTTCCCACACCCAAAATTCTGAGCCAACCATTAAAAATGCCATGTGACCATTTCCAAGCCAACCGAAACAATCCACCGAAATGAAATTTTGATTTTTTTTCATAAGCAAAATGAAAATTTGATGCTTGGTGATCTTATTTGTTATTGTATAGGGGAGCCTACTCAAACCGGTGGAATTAGATTCTTCACCTAATCCTCCCTTGGATGTGCATTATCATTCCCGTGCTCAACAAGTTGTTCCTTGTCGCACAAGAAATCCGTCTTCTCAGTTGGAGGTTCATGTCCCCTTTTCCTCACTACAAATGTTAACAATTTTCCAATTGTATTGCAATGAGATAAAAACACTTGTACTCAACATTCCATTGCTGATTTTGTTTCTCTTGTCTCCTAACATTATTCCCAATTTCCCAAATAAAAAATGCCATGTGACAACTTCATCTTCTCAATCTTAAACCCAGGATAACATGCACATAAAGAAACAACCAAACCAATTGAAAATTAGGTTGACTTAACCATTTCTCAATGCATATTTTCCCACACCCAAAACTAGCAACAGTTATTATTTTATTTCACATCATGAAAATAAACACAAGCTTTAGCATTAGATTTCAACAGTATTCCAACTTTTACACATTAAGCCAAAGTAAATTAAAGAATAACAAGCAGAAGGATGATATATAGGCTAAATTACACCTAGACCACCTACATACTTATGATATATGTGACACGAACTCGGGTACGAGTGTCAGGTGCGGGTGTGCATCTAGGGATCGGACACATGAAGCCTCAAAACTAAGGATACACAGACTCGGCTAAAAGGTATCCAAAAATTAGATACGAGTGTGTAGATGCGGAAAAAAAAAAGTCCAGTAGCAATCCACAAGGCAATATTCTAGTTTCTACGGGTATTTATTGGTTTATATATACTGATTAACACATTAAGCATTTGTTTCCATCCTTGATAGCTTTGTTGCACATGACAACTATAAGTCACAGATCTGATTTTCGTATGTTAGCTTCATTCTTCACTAAACCAAATTAAACCAAACTAATCCTTTGTCCCAATCAATTGAAGTCGGCTACATGAATCCTTTTACACAATTCTACTCTGTTTAGAGTCATATCTTCACTATTCTCTCATAATTAAGATATTAGCCGTGTCTGATAAAAAGTAGCCGTAATTGACATATATCATGTGCCCATACCTATGTAGTGTCGACATGGGTAATTCACCAAAAATGGCGAGTCCGTGTAACATAGCTTATGATATATCACTGCCCATCTCCTTAATTTTTGAAATCCCACTGCACTCCCTAGAAGGTTATGACCTTAACGGCTAAAACTAGATTACCATAATGCCCTTATTTTTGTCAATTTTGTTTTCACAACTTAAGGCTTCTCGGTTGTGTGCTAATCGATTTTTTAGGGTTTTTTTCACAATTTAGAGCTTTTGAGTACTCTCAATAATTAAGCCTTTTAATTTCTGCTGCTACACATGGCAGTAATTTATGAGTTATTGGCTCATTATGATGATAAGTTTCACACGAGAGCAAATGTTGAGCTTGACTACTACTGCTACATTGATCTATTAGATGATATTTCTGAACTTGCATTGGGTAACTCACCTTCTATACTGATAGTGGCCATAATGGCAATTTACATTCCCTCTGGATCACAATATAGGGTTGAAATTGGTATTGATTAGGATGTATTACATATGTTTAAGTATTATTCTATAAGCAAATTTCAAATACCATTATACGTAGAGCTTGAACAATGCATTGATCTAGATACTCAGTATTGTGGGTCAAGTACTAGAGCACCAAGAGGGAATGGTGAAGGTAGAGGGAATGGTTATGGTAATGGGGTAGGAGAAAATGGGAGATTTGAAGATGTATTTTGCAAGTGATGATGAGATGTTCTTCTATAGTGGTAAGAAGAGTGGATATGTAATACTAATAACGAAGATAGTTCTCATAGTGGTTTAGTGTCTGATGTTTCAAAGTCCCTGAGAGTGATGACATCCTATTAGATTTCCAATCTGATGATACTGATGGATCTTACACTGATGGAGAAGAAGATAAACATTTGAGAACCATTCATAGACTTATTAAAGGTAAATTATTTGATACGAAGGGTAAGTAAATTGAGGTAGAAGTGGGTATGCTTTTTCCTGATGTTAAGAAATTTAGAGATGGGGGGGGGGGGGTGTGACATCCCCTTGGAGACGGTGAATTTGAAGAACGCACCATATAAGGATGAGCACCACCTACATGGTTGAGTGCTATCTGATCCTTGGTTTCCCTCATTTTGCTTATTTCTCTCCTTACTTTGTTATGCTAGGTGCTCCAAACCAGGGACTATTTTTCAGCAAATAGATGCTTAGTTGGTTTAATATAAGAGCAGACCGATTCCCGCCAATTGGAGGGACAAGCTTGCCATTTTCGAATGTTCTTCTCCATCTATTACACAACAGCTGACTAACGGGTGTCCTCAAGTGTTATTTATTTTCATGGCAAGGGAGTGCAATGGGATTTCAAATATTACGGGGGTAGACAAGTAAGCAGGGGGTTTAGGTGTGATTTATCGAAATATTATAACTCCATGATTAATATATTATAATTATTAGTGAAGAACACACTTCAAAGAAATTGATAAGCAAGCTGAATTAAGCACAAATCATAGGATGCAACAAAAGTTTTAAATGCTATTCAAACCATCTTGACGACATGAATTCTAGTGCCGGCCCTGGGCATAAGTCAGCAAGGTGGCTGCCTAGGGCCCTAAATTTTGTTCAAAAAATGGGCCTCCATTTTAGATAAAGCTTTAATACTAAGTTCAAAAATATTTTTTGTTTTAACTAAGCCTCAATAAAATAAAAGGGCCCTAAATTACTTTAATTTAATTTTATCAAAATCTACGCAAGTTTATCCGTTAATACCAAACTCAAAATAAATTTAATTTATTAGTAGATAGCCCAAATTAGGTCTATTCATTCAAAAACATTAAGTGGAAAAAATAAAAAAATGAAAAGTCAGTTAAAGTTCTAAATTAGTTAAAAATATTGGATTGTTGTTTTCCAAATTCAAAAAATGTTCGTAGAATATTGTTGAATGAAATGTGAGAAGAATAATTTTTAAGTAATATTTACAAAAGTATTTTGATTATTTTAGTATTTATAACTTTAGATTATTTACGTGTTTCTTTGAAATTATAACACTTGTAATTTTCTTTCTTACTCTACAAATGTAAGGCAGTTATTTGGTTATAAAAAAAGTCAAAAATCTTCTCTTTTTTTTACCAAATAACAATTCTGAAAGAAAACTAGCCTTAAATATATTAGTTACCAAATATGTTCAAATTTTTTGCTTTTCATAGAAAAAAGGAGAAAAAGCTAAAAGATACAGATATATATATATATATATCTTAACAAATCAAGCCTTATCGAATTCATATAATAATTTCTTATTGAAGTTGACTTTATTTTTTTTCATTTTCAGCTATAAAAATTTATTAGGGCCGCATTTCAGAAGTTCGCCTAGGGCCCCTAAAAACTCAAGACCGGCTCTGATCATGAATCCATAGGCTATTTACCTTGGTGTTGTGTGTCCAATGTGGGATATCGTTCTACCTTTTCTCACTTTTTCCTTTTCATTTTTCTGGTAGTTGAGGAAAAGCCAGGAGGCAAACAGGTTGAAGTGGGGATTTAGATCTTATTAGGTTAGGAGAGATAACTTAATTAAATGTGTTGTCGTGGCCATGACCTGTGTATGTATAATGATGTCCTCACTAAATTCCTTAGCAATAAAATGGACCACAAATTGAGTATGGATAGTACTTCGAATATTCCGCCAAGGAGATACATCAATCATAGCAACAAAAAGATAAGTGCCAATCGTTTCATGATTTTCATCCCAAGGAACAAAATTTCGTTTAGCATCTATCGAAATGTTCAGAACGGTTATGTTCTCTAGGAAACAAAAACAAAACATTAGTGCAATATCAACATTCTTGACACACAATGAAACAAACCGTAACATACTATCTACAAAACATTAAAAAACATTGAGTCATTTCAATGTTTATTAGAGCCAACAATGTTCATTCTATTTGGCTCTATTTGTTGAGAGAGAGAGAGAGAGAGAGAGAGAGAGAGAGATTTGAGAATGAATAAAAAAATATTAAATATAATAGAGAATATGAGAAATTAGAAAGTAGAAGAAGAGTGGTAACTTGAAAATAAAACAAACATGATTAAATCATTTATTCTCTTTCTTTATTATGGCAAAGATTGGCACTTATAGTTTTTATTTCCTTTTATCCCTACTACTACTATAATTTTTTGTTTTTTTTATATTTGTTTTCTTAAAATCCATACATGGTTTTATGTAGCAATGAAGTATTTGATCTTATTTTAACTTTTTAAGTATTTGGTATTATCACTAATTCAATTTTAGGGTAATTTCTATCAGCTAAAACTCTAAAACAAATATGTAGCCCCTAATTGCGTCCAATTTTTGATTTGTTAATCTTATAAGAACTTTAAAAAATACTTTAGTTAATACTTCAAAATGTTCTTTAGGTTTCCAATTTTTTCTTGGTTTCCATTGTGTTTCCAAATGTTTCTTTTTTCGAGCCGACCTAACGATCTACCAAACCAAATTTTGGTCCTTGTTTCATAATAGTGAAATTAAGTACCAAGATCGATATTAAAGTGGTGGGTAACACTTCAACATGCAATGACTTAGCAATGTTTCTTTCTCTTTTTTAACGAAATAAGAACTATACAGAAATTCTATGAGTGGAAAAGCATTCCAAACATGCACATTTTGAGTGGTAGAGACTAGTTCTTGAATGAACATCTCTAGTGGGGAACAGAATAACAACTGGCATACAAACCTGTGGATTCCTTTGGCGGTGGAGATTTTAAAAATAATAATAGTTAAAAAAATCAGTGCTAAGGGGAAGGAAGAGAAGGAAAGAAAATAAAAGTATTCTGAACATGGCTTTTAAGCTACAACATATATAAACAAAACCAAGGTACTATTTGAATCGTAAAATATGGATTTAGAATTTGAAAGAAGAAGAAGAAGAAGAAGAAGAAGAAGAGAGAGAGAGAGAGAGAGAGAGGAGTTCAAGAGTATAAACTAGTCTCCTTCACCCATATGCATTTATAATATTATTGGGTCAAAAGAAAATTACAAGAATACCATTGAAAATGTAAGATAAATATAAAAAACACTCCTAACACACTTTTACACTTAACACACACACACTCTCTCAAGCTAGAGTATAGAGGTCAAGCATGCCTAGCTTGACAGTCAATTGTTGCAAGGTAGAATGAGGTAATGATTTCATAAGAATATCGTCCAATTGATCCTCCAAACGAATATAAGGAGTGACGATCAACTTTAATATAATTAGTACGCTCATGGAAAACCGAATTGTTAGCAATAAAGATAGCGACTTGATTATCACATAACATATGCATAACAATAGGAGTAGGGACTCGAAAGTCTTGAAGAAGAGAACGAACCCACAACATTTTAGAGGCAATATCTTTAGCACTAGAGCAGGCAACAACACTTGTTTTGTACTGGGCTAAGTAACTATATTCCCACCAACAAAGGTAATATAGCCAAATGTAGATCGCCTATTGTAAGGACTACTCACTTAATCAGCATCACTAAACCTTAACACAATCAAGTAATCAGAGAATTGATATAACAATCGACGTCATGGGGCACTCATCAAATAGCGCAAAATTCAACAAATAGCCTTAAAATGTGGTTGACAAGAAGCATGTGTATATGACTCACAACACCAACAGTACAAGTAATGTCAAGACGAGTAATAGTAAGATAATCTAACTTCCCAATTAAGTCGCATGTAACGACCAACATTAGTAAATGATTCGCATGTTCAGCATCAATCTTAGCAGTAGAGTACAAGAGAGTGTCAAATGACTGCGCACTTGGAAGATTATTTTTGAAAAGAAAATCAAGCACATATTTTTGTTGAGATAGGAAAATGTCTTCAGAAAAACAAACAACCTCAATCCCAAGAAAATAGCGAAGAGCACATCAATCCTTAGTTTGAAATTGCACTGAAATGGTGTTTCATATCAACAATCCCAATATCATCATCACCAGGAATAAAACATCATCAACATATATGATCAACACAATAAAGCCTTCAGAAGAGTGACGAATAAAAACAGAGTGATCAGAGGTGAATGTTGAAATCATAGGTAAGCACAACAAAATTGAACCGATCAAACCAGGCACGAGGTAATTGCTTTAGACCATAAACAACTTTACGCAAACAACACACAAGATAGTCACTGACAGTAACGCCATAACCAAGTGGTTGTGCCATATATACCTCCTCTTGAAGATCACCCTAGAGAAATGCTTTTTTAATATTAAGTGGATACAAAGACCAATAATAACTAACAGCAACAAAGAGAATGATTCGAAGAGAGTGAAGACGAGCCACTGGAGAATTTCACTATGTATACCTTAAAGCGCTTAACCATCCAAAACACATTTCACCACGTATGCTCAACGACAACTCACTGCTTGCTTTTCAAGTCGTATATTTTTGTTCTTTCATCTTATAAACAGGATATGTCAATGTCTAAATAGAAACATGCTATGGATGAGGTAAAAGCAAAAGAATAGAGACAAGGTGAAAGACGATTATAGGATAAAAATTTAGTAAGAGAATGTTGAGTACAAGAACGTTTACCTCAATGCAAATTAATAGGGAAGCCAACAAGATCAGAAGGATGGGGTGAGGACGCAGGAGTCTTTGCCAGAGAAGATGAAGGATCTAGGCTATAAGAGACAACATACCTATTGCGAAATCGCTGATAGACCTGCAAAGAAGGGGAAAATAAGGAGGAAGTGGCAGAGAAAAGGTAGAGGAAGAGTAGGAGAAAGAGACTCCCCCTCACTATAGCATAAGAGATGAGAAGATAGTGTGTGAGCGGATGAAGCAACGAATGGAGTCGACTCAAAGATGGTGACATCGGCACAAACAAAGTACCACCGAGACTTAGGATGCTAACAACAAAATCCTTTCTGAGTACGAAAGTAGCCAAGAAAAACAAACTTCCGAGCTCGAAGTGATAACTTATCACGATGTGGACTAAGAACATGCACAAAGGTATTACAAATAAAAATTAAGTGTAAAAGGTGAAGATTCAGATATGACAAGAAAAAAGGAACTGACGATTGAGAACAGAAGGCATACCATTAATGAGATAACAAAATTATAAGAAGAGCATCGCCCCAAAACTGTACTGGCACTTTTGTGTGAAACAACAAGATACAAACCACATTTAACAAGTAATGGTGCTTGCGTTCAATAACACTATTTTGATGAGACGTGTGAGCACAACTAATTTGATGAATAATACTACGATCAACACAAAAAGAATAAACGGTAGACTATAGATATTCGAGAGCATTATCGGACTAAATAACTTGATACACTTGCCAAGAGTAACCAGAAGGGTAAAAAGTAACTCAAATCTATTATTTAATAAAAATAACCAAGTCATGCGAGAATAGTCATCAACAAAGATAACAAAAATAATAAAATATGCATTAATACTTAAGAGTTTGAGAGGACCCTAGTTGTTCGTATAGACTACATCAAAGGACTTCGATTGACGACTACAACTACTACTATGAAGAGAACTACTGTAACGACCCGTCCATCTAAGAATAAATAGGTTTTTGAGGGCTTTTTACATGAGACAGAATTCCTAAGAGTTCATGTGATGTTTCGTCAAAATCGGACAACGATAACACCCTTTTTAGCCTTGTACGATTTGACAATTTTAAACATTCCAAGGCCAATTATTCAAAATTGCGATTGTTCTTGAAAATTCCGATTGTACACTGTCTTCATCCCATCATTCCCGACCTATGGTGAATCTTTCAAATTTTTATGACGGAGCCCAAGTGGATAGGATCGCATGTGGATCAAGATGACACACGCGACTCAACACGTCACGTGTCGTTGTTCCACAAACCCATGCATGCAATGTTGCTACCTCCCACTTCCAAGCCTTGGAAGCCCAAGGATCATGTTCTATATAAGCATGGACACTAATCAACAATCCGGCCAAACTAAGAGAGAAACGAAAAAAAAAAAGAGGGAAAATAAAAGAAAAGAGAGATGAGGGACCACCACCAACCACCACCGACCACCCGTTGTTGTAGTCGAAAAGCCATCGAAGGTGAGGAATCACTCTCCTCCACCACTCCTCCACCATGCCCCTCCCCTCAGCCACCCACCTCTCTCTGAAAACCAAAAAGAAAAAAAAAGAAAGAAAATAGAAACAATCAACACCAAAGTAGTTGTCCATGGCTGCCACCACCATGGCACCCTCCATGACCTCACCACCATCACCATAAACCATCCAAAACCACCACCTAGTTCCCCCTAGGAGCTACATTACTGCAAAAGAAAAAACTGCACAATCGGATCCAATTTATCGTAATCAATTAATTAATATGTTGGTTAACCGTATTCCAAAACATGGAAAAGAAATCTTTCGCTTATCAAATTCTCTATCGAACCATGAACTCAAGTCAAGACATGGCCCTTCTTTTCTTCTAGTGAGTGTACTATCCAGCGTGCCTATCTACTTATTATTAAGTAGTTTCCTCAAAGCTGAGTCACTCTGAGGCCATTCAACAAGGCCCCATTCAAAAGCTAATTCAAACCAAAGCAGATTGTTCATCTTTTCATCTCACTTAACTCTTATCCTCTGTACTTGGAGCAAAAGCAAGTTGCTTAGCTTTACACCCGTCCCAAGGTATCATTTCTAGTATATCTGTGGAGCAGGCTCGAACTGCGGATTCTTCCCCCAACTAACGAAGAGATCTTGGCAAAATTGCCACATATGAACTTGAGCACAATTTTGTAAAGAAATAGCCCAAAACCAATGTGTGCGAACTAGGAAACGCAGCAAAAAACAGAGAAGACAATGGGGTGGACGACTGACCGGTCGACCAGCAGGCCAACTGGGCTGTTAACTGGTGATGCCTCCCTTTGGTGCTCTGCATTGTGCAGCTATGTTCTCTTCATTGTGTCACCACACCATAGTTTGCCAACCACCTCCAGCCACGGTGCTGGCATTCCACCCTTCTCAAGTCACTTTGCAACTACCATCCCACCTTCTTACAGCTTCCATGAGCCACCATGTTCACCCCAGACCAGTAGCCTGGCCTAAAACAGAAAATACAAGGGAAGAAAATGGGAAAATGGGAAAACGGTAACCTGGTTCCATGCTAGTTTGAGAAGGTAAACTTCAGCCCCTCCTATGGCCGCCGTGCCACCATCCCCACGCCAACCAAGACCACTAGGATACTCCCAAAGTAGTCCCCCTCCCTCTAATTTAATCCTGCCTCGCTCGCCCCACTCCCTTTCGCCACTAGAGTAACCACCCTCACTAAACTGTCAAAATGGCTGCCGAAGAAATGACCAAAAATCCTTTAAAAACAAGACTCCACCGTAAACTATTTTCCACCCATAACTCAAAAACCACCCGTGTAAGTCCCGATTTGTATTTTTACCTAAAAATAAGATTCAGAACGCCGGAAAGCCTCAGGGTAGACTCGAAACCGAGTAATAAAATGACCGTTTTGCCCCTAAGACCCAAAGACCCGAATCCACCCTAACCCGCGAACTAGACCAGACTTCTAACCTCTTATTAACTTGTTTATTTCGTATATAAGTAACGTTTGAGATATTTTGTCTGGGTCCGAGCTTGAGTTAGAGCACGTGTTTGATCGTATCGAGGTGTGTATTGAGGTGTTAATCAGAACTTGAACAAGGTGAGGCACACTATATCTTGGTTACTTGCTTTTATGAACTATTTTATTTGGAAATGGAACGAATGAAATATCAATGAAAATGTTATGTTGATTATTAATGCTATGTCCTGGATATCATTCTCAAATGTTTTTTGGTATTTATTGAATTGAGTTTTATGGTATTTAATGATGATATACGGTTCGAACGAGATGCCCATCCTGGGAGAAACAAAGATGCCAAGAGGTTAATGTTATAGGGATGGATCCACAACCATGTAACGTCGGGTTGATGTAATTCTCAATGGTTATTAAACTTAGGATTGCACCCTAGGATACTGGCAGGTTCTGTTGAACGCTATCATCACGGTGTATATAAATAGTGATTATTTATCTATATATGATCTCTAAGCTAAAATGATCAATAAAATGTTTATGGTTATAGTTCAAGCATGAAAATTTGTGTACTATGCTCAGATTGAAAAGGGGAGCCTAGTTTACGCTAATTGGTTCAAAAAGGATTTAGAAAATTGTTATTTTTGTGATAATTCTATGGTAAACTAGTAACTATATCTATATAATAAAACACCTCAATTTTTTGAATTGTCTTAAGAGACAAACTATCAATTAACGATGCAGATTATATTTCAGGTTACAATTAAGGGTTGAGATCATTTTAAAATCCCGCCTAATACTTTCAAACCTGCCTACTCCCGAGACAACAAAAAAAGTGGGCATCCCTTCGTTTCCCCAACTCGTGCGCTCTCTCTCCCCATCTCTTCTCTCCGCAAAAACTTTCCCCAACTCCCCCAAACCTTTGCGCTCTCTCTCCCCCTCTTCTCTCTACAACCGCCTCTCTCCCCCCCTTAACTTTCGTTACCGTCATTGCACAGCCGGCGTCACCAATCATCGCCGGCGACACACAGTCCCGCCAAACCGCCATCGACGCTACACCGCCGCCATCGTTATCTTGCACCTCCGTCGTCATCATGCATCGTTGCCGTTATTGCTGCCACCGCATCCAACGCCGTCTTTCACTGCTGACGCATCCACCGCAGTCTTTCACTATCGTCGTCTACCCCCTCCCCCATCTCCTGCCGCCATAGGTAAGCTCCTTTTTCAAAACTTAACAATTGGTTTTGATGTTTCATTTTGTGTGTGTGTGTGTGTTTTGGAGTATTTAAGATTCCGGATAAACTCATAATCGATTCTAGGGTCTTGGATTGATTAGCTCTTTTCTGAGTTTAGGTGAGCTTTTTCTTAAGCATAGGGATGTATAGTTGAAATTGAAGAAGCCAATGGAGATGATTTAGGTAAACTCATGACTGTTGCGGGTCTAGAAATTAATTTCCATGCTTGATACTTCTTTTCATAAGGAGTTAGTATTGATTTTTGACAAGTTGTTATTTAAGACCTTTTTATAAGATGTTACATGAAATTTTTTAATTTTGTTGAACTATTAAAATTGCATTATTTCCTTTACTTTCTCCCTTATATTGCTTAAACATTACGTCCTCTATCATTTATTCCAATTAATTGTTATTGGGATCTTTTTCAGTTTCTTTTTTTAACTTTGAAACAATTTCTTGAAATCTTTTATCATGTCCTAGGCGATTTTCTCTTCTATTTTTTAACATTTTTTTGTTATTGAAAAATGTCAAATTCATTAAAAAAAACCAACAAAATAATAAAAACAAGTAGCTAGGAGGGGGTTTGACATACCAGCATTATGACAAAGACAATAAGATGCTCTATTTCTAAGTAGAGAAAAATAATAGTAAATTAAATTTTATCTTTGGGTTTGTCAAAATGAAAGAAAATGTAACAAAAAATAATAGTAAATTAAATTTTTTTGTATACATGTGGCACTTTTTTAGTAGAAACATTGAAGTTTATTTGAATGTGAAATTTGATATTCAAATTCATTTTTATAATTATTAATCTCCACTGGAAAATATTTATTGATTGGAGTTATTTGAAACAGGGGATTCTAATTCATCACAAGTTTGTGACATTTTTTAGATGGGGTTTTTAATTTCTTAGGATGTTGAGGGTTAGCCAACTGAAAATTTAAGTATTGTATTAATTGAATTATTTCATCACATTGTTATTGTTAATGTTTATTCTCTTAATTGTTGTGCATAATTGAAGATGATACCTGAAAATATTCTATGCATATTTGTGATTTCACTCATGATTCTTAAAATATTCTATACATATTTGTGATTTCACTCATATTTGAAACTATTCTATGCTACATTATAAAATCTCTACTCATGGTTCCACTCATGATTCCCAAAGCCAAAAAATACAGGAGTTTAAGAAAGTTTCAATTTGCTACATTGTCAAAAATATATTCAAAAGTTCTATTGCGACTCATGTTTCTTAATGAATGTAAAAGAGGAGAATGGATATTCTTATTCTATTTTTTTTTTTTTCGTCTTCTTTCTTCATCTTCGTGTGGATGTAGAATAGCTTCCTAAGAGATTGGGCTGCCCACAATTGTGACTTAGATTTGGAATCGGTTTGGTCCGTACATTATAAGTGAAGGTCTAATTGTGTTGGTTTATTACTTTAAGTTTTCTAAGATATCTTTTGTGCACATGTTTTGTTTAATATCTTTCAAGTTATGTGCTTCGTATTTCGATTTGTTTTGGTTTATATTTGTATTTATAAGGGGGTATTCCGCGTTGTTAGGCCCTTTAACAAGTTCTTGAGTTGCAACGCAAATTTGTTAAATTTGTTAGTGTCTTTCAGGATGAATTATGTTTAGTAAAATAAGACTTAGAAAGAAATTAATTATTTGAATGTATAAGTCATGCATTAAGAGTGGTACCAAAAAATATTAAATATGAGTGGTTAATATTTTTCCCTATTTTTTAGATGCTCCTGTTTTTTTCCCTAATAATGGTCTAGTGCATCATCATGTTATTTTTCTTCATTAGCAATATATGTTAGATGTGGGTATCTTTTTTTTAGTTCTTTAAAAAGATCTCATCCCGTAATTCTTTAAAAAGTTAAAGAAAGCTTTAAAGTTAATTTTTTGTCTTGACTCTATTTATTTTTGTTTATCTTTATTTTCTTTAATTGTTATTTTTTTGGTTATTATGGAATTATGATTTGCATAGCTACCTAGCATTACAACTCTACAACTCAGCTGAAACAAGTTAGCTGGTCATGGATAACATTATAATTTTTAGTCATGCAAGTATTATTTCCCAACATATACTTTCTCTTATATGTTAAGCATTATTTAATGGTTAATTAGACTAATGACACAATGTTGTGATTTCTAGCTGGATGAAGACTTGAGAAAAGCTGTAATATGAGCTTCACTTATTTTAAATTTTTTTTCTTTTATTTACTCTACTTCTACCTAATATATATTTTTTTAACATTACAAACGTGTGTGCATAGGTTCACATACTCAAAGAAAGAAATGCAGGTGTTGTGATTCGCAATGAGCGAGAACTGAATGCTATTCGTATTTCTCGGGTAATCTCATCAACCAAATGCAAAGTGCAAGAGTAAAGAAAAGGTATACTCTACCAGCAAAGGAAAAAAATATGCATATCAAGTGGTATAATTCTTTAATTATTTTTAATTTTTTAAAATATTTAGTATAGTGGCACGTCTGCTTTCAATCCTTCATTTATGACAATGTTTGAGATAAAGAAAATATAATGATGTTACAATTCTAAGAATTAGTGATGTCAACACCTATTTATTAGGGACCTAATGAAAACACATTATCAAAGGCTTCATTAGCCCAACGTGCACGACGAGAACGAGAAAAAAATGAAAAATTACGTTCTGCTTATCAATTGGGACAACGGTTGCAACGAGAGCGGGAAAGATCAAGAGAGTGTATTAAACCAAGCCAACCTATGAACTTGCTTTCTTTAGCACCAAGTCGTCGTCGCACTTACTTGGAATTGGAGACAGAGACAACTGACGGTATTAGATCCGCACAAAAGCGGAGGATGGTTACACATCCTTCCTCCATCTCTATACCAACTACGTCTTCACCTCTTCAAAGTAATAGGTAACAGAATGTGCTTCTTTTTTGAATGGCATACTCTTAATTATACAATCTTAAATTTTATTAACGTAAATATTTATAGGTTGAATCCTCCGTACAGACTCCTTCAAGATGAGATATGTAGTGACGATGAATTAGGAGATATGCTGGTGACTTTAGGGATTGACTCTCGAGCCCCCATAAATTCATGTCAACATTATCTTGGAGAGATGAATATATTATGTCCTTTTTGTTCAGCATTACATTGGATTGATGAAAAATTAGTCAAATCATCTAAAAAGTGTCCCCTATTTGGAACTTGCTGTTTGCAAGGGAAAAATTAATCACCCGGCGTACTTGCCATTACATTAAGTTCTGTTATTTCCATATGGTGAGCTTGGATGGGAACCTGAATTGAAACAGTGGGATGTTCAAAATGGTCGACCTTCAACTGATCGATTGACACTGATGCAATATTGCAGTTATCGTTTGTTTGAACGACCCACAGAGTATTCAACAATTTTGAGAGCTGATAAATTATTTCAAGAGTTTTTAGTCAATGCTTGGGCTGTAACAGAGCAAAATCAATTGACATACTATAAGCTTAATCAAGGAAAACTTCGTACTGAGCTTTATCATGATATGACAGATATTAATCTTTATGAAATAGGACCTGATCAAATTAGTCAAAGATTCATTTTGCCATCTTCATTTATTGGTAGTCTTAGACACGCGTTTGAAATATTTCAAAATTCAATGACTATTACGCGATATAACCAGCACCCTGACATTTTTCTTACTATGACTATAAATCCTAATTGGCCAGAAATTAAATCAACTTTATTACCGCATCAAAAAGCAGTTGATCGTCCAGATTTAATCGCTCGTGTTTTTGAGCTAAAGAGAAAAGCTTTGATGAAGGATATAGAAACAAATAAGGGGTTTAGTAAAAGGTGGAACATGCTTATACAATTGAATTTAAAAAACGAGGCTTACCACATATGCTAATACTTTTATTTCTTGAAGGCCCAGACAAGATTCGAACATATTCTCAAATAGACAATTTAATGTGTGCAGAATTTCCAAACCCGGATGATGATCTTGCTCTTTTTGAGACGGTAAAATGTTATATGGTGCATGGCCCATGTGGTGCTCGGAATCCACAAGCTCGGAATCCACAAGCACCTTGTATGGAAAATGGTGTATATACTAAGAGATATCCTCGAGATTTTGTAGAAGCGACTACCATGGACCAAGACGGATATCCCATATATCATCGTCGCGATAATGGGGAGTCATACATTGTGAGGGAGCAACCGGTTGATAATAGAGATGTGGTACCGACGTACCGTATAACGCATATCTTTCAAGACGATTCAATTGTCATATCAATGTAGAAGTTTGTGCTGGGATGAGATGCGTAAAGTATATTCACAAGTACATTTACAAGGGTCATGATCGCACAACAATGGTGTTGGGATCGATAAACAAGATTCAAAAGTATCTCAATGTGAGATATATTGGACCACCGGAATTTGCTTGGCGAATATTTGGTCATCATTTGCATGAAGAGATGCCAACAGTTGTAAGATTGGGGCTTCATGTGCCTGGAATACATCGTATTGTTTTCAATCCCGCAGATACAGTAGACACGATCAAATCTAGAGTTGCTAATCAAAAGTCAACTTTAACTTCCTTTTTCGATTAGTATGCTTCCAATGAAGATTCATGTGCGTATACTTACCAAGAATTTCCACAGTATTTTGTTTGGGATAAGTCAACCCATAATTGGAAACCATGAACAACAGGTTATGCTATAGGCATAATGTACTTTGCCAGCCCTAATAGTGGTGAAAAATTTTATCTGCGTCTGCTGCTGCTAACTATTGTGAAAGGACCAAAATTTTTGAGTGCTTACGTACAGTTAATAGTATTTTATAGATACATTCAAATCAGCATGTGTTGCCAGAGGCCTTTTCGAAGATGATGGTGAGCGAATACAATGCCTTCAAGAGGCTGCAATTATGAAGACCAGGTACCAATTAAAGAGATTGTTTGGTGTTATTTTCACGCAGTGCTCTCCACTAGCACCTTATGCATTATGGAAGCAATTTTCAAAGCATATATGTGATGATCTTGTGCATAAAATTCGCACGTTTTTCATTTCTAACCCAACTGAGGCTCAAATTGAGGATTATGGTCTTTATCTTCTTAATGAGTTACTTCAG
>JAULJZ010008115.1:3635-23093 GCA_032270985.1 Heliamphora pulchella | reverse complement strand
GTGTTGATATCCGTGGTTTTCAAAACGAGGTTTGAAAATGGGGTGTTTTGTGAAAACTGTGGAAAAACGTGTTTTTGGAGGTTTAGAGCTAACCCTCAGGGTTGAGTCTCAGCTTTTAAAATATTTTGTTGGAAACATGTTTTTACATGCTTATAGATCTCCATGTTGATGGATTGGATCTCTTGTACACATGTGTTGTATAAACTGTTTTACGGGTTTTCTAGTTAAGCTACGGTTGGTTTTGAAATATTTTTCATAGATGTATCGTGATAGTGGATGTGTTGAGTTGGGTTTATATTGCTTTTTGATGGAAGTCCAAAAATGTGTGCAGCATGGGTGCTCTGTACCTTCGGGTTAGTCCCCGTAAATTAAGTGTTGGATGCTTCCTCCATCGGTCGCGACAAACCGTAAAGGAAAGCCGATTACCTCTGTGAATGGTGTACGTTGTTGTAACTTCGTATAGAACTTGTCATTACCTAGCAGGTCTTCAGTGGTTCAAGATTAGGGTAATGGGCAGGAGTCTATAGTTGTTACCTTTGTCCCTGTGTGTGGTAGAGTCGATACATATGATTTCATTTTATCTCTTTCTCCTGGGCGATGTGACCCGAGTAGAGCATACTATTTTATTACAGCTTATCGTTTTATTTTCCTGGGTTGTGTATTTTGAGTGAAAAAATAACATTTTGTTCTCGGTTGTGTGATTCGAGCGAAAAAATCAGGTTTTGATTACGGTCTTTCCCTTAACTGTGACATGATATCTGTACTATTGATATGCATGGTTTTAAGGATGGAAACGTGGGATTTTATGGAGTAAAATCGTTTTTGAGGCTCGTGTTGGCCTGATGGAAAACTTGTGATTTTTTTAGAAGAAAACCTTTTTGGCTCCTGTGGTTGAGTTTGTATGCTTATGATTGCATAACCTGCTTTACAACTTTATAGTCTATTTCTATTGGGCTTCAGCTCATGGTGTGGAATTTTATTGTAAAACCTTTTTCAGGTGAATGTGGTCCTATAGGGTGACCTTGAGGTGCCCGGAGGTGGTTGTTGACGAGACCCTGTTGTTTGGTCTTATTAGGTAGTTTATACCTTTCTGTATATGTTTCATGTTGGGTTATAACATGTTGTAATGCATATGCTTTTCTTATGGCCGTGGGCCGATGTATGCATGTTTTATGCTTTTGAGAGAACCATGGATTGGTTGTTGTTTTTCGTAGTTTCTTACTATGGTTTTCATTGGTTGGTGCAACGGTGTACAAACGGGGTTTTTCGATGGTTTATACTTCATTCAAACCCTTGTGCTTCGAGGGAGATTTTGGAATGACCTAAGCTTCTTTTAAATAAAAGATTTTTTTTACCATAAAAGTGTTTTGTTTTAAAGGCTCAGCTTGTGGGACCGTAAACGTAGTCTCTTAGCTACTCTTTCAAATTAAATAAACTCTCGGTAGTACGTTTTACAAAGGTTTTAACCTTGTTTGGCTTTCTGGTTTTAAATCCCTTTTGTGTTGGAACGGTTTAGTGATGTTCGTAAGATCTTCACGTGACCCGGAGTTTGGGACGTGACACACAGAGAAGTCAATCATCAAGTTCTGAAATCTTCAACGATCCTTACATGTTCATGGAGTCTCTTAGGTGGATTCTCAACGGTTCGAAGTCTGGTAGAGGATTCCGTCAGCAGTTGAAGTTTAGTGGTAGATTCTAGCAGCAGTCAAGCACGGACTTGGTGTACGTGAATTCGGTAAGTGTAGGAGTTTTGGTCTCATGGGATGCACCGAATATTTATTGTTTTTAGAAAAATATTCTTTTCTTTTTGAAACAAGAAAATCTAAGATATCTGTGCATCCTTTTTAGAAAAATGGAGTCGCCACTTGATTTTAAGAAAAACCAAGAAAAACAAAAAAAAAGGCTGCGGGTTTTTTAAAAAAAGTAACCAGAGAAAAAGTGGGTTCATGGGCTAAGGTACGAAAAAGGAACGTGTTAGGAACCCTTTTTGTCCAATCGTGAGATTGGCCTCTACTTTGTCAATATTGGTTCTTATTGTAAACTTTTTAAAAGTAACATATACAGAACGAAAGGTTAAAGAGAGTTCAAACAAAAGCAAGCTATGAAACAAAATCCTAACTATGATTCTTAGAGTAATGCGACTTGGTTATTATTTCTAGATATGCTACATGTATCATTTGAGTAAAACAAAGTGAAAAACATGCGAATAAGCGATAAAATGAACAAACGGGGACCTAAGGGCCATGCAACAATGTTTTTGCCTCTAACATGCTATAAACAGGCTATATAAAATAAACTGAGAAAACTCAAACACTATTTTAAGGTACTGGACATACATAAAAACTCACTACTGTAGCAATGAATGTTGTAGTCGTGACAAACAAAGTCATAAAATAGGCGACCGTGACAAATATAGGAATACCGTGAGAAACATAGTGAAAAATCTTACAGCCGTGTTATATAAATGTTGTGGTCATGGCTTTAAAGGGTCCAAATAGGGTATAAACAATGCACAAGGCTTAAATCAGGCTCAAATAGATAGGATATATAGGACAGATACCATAACCCAATTGTTCAGGGCTAGATCTACCATCTTTCACCCTCTATACAAATAATAACTTGAAACAAAACGTACAAAATAGAAAAAATGAATGACAGAGTACATAAATACACTTTTCATGTCACTGACCTCATAAAACCTCATGGCCATAGCAAGAGGATATGATGTCCGTGACAAATATGAAGATAAAGCATGCGGTCATTATAAACTAACTAGTGGCCGTTATTGTGAGGTTTATAAAACACCCGGCCGAGGCATTGAAAGGTCACGACTATCATGTTTTTATAACCACAGAAGATGCAGAAATGGAGGTGTATAGAATGGAGACCATAACCCACTTGATCTAGGCCAGACCTACCATTCATTAACCCAACAAGAAACTAAATTAAGGTACATAAAATAGAGAATGCTAAGCATGATAATGAAAGGTGAGAAAATCTAGAAATAAATGAATATCTAATGGTTTTGAAAGGGGTTTTCGTGTTTTTGGCTTTAAAATAAATATCACGATCGTGACAATAGAATATCGTGGCCATGAGTAAAGATGGAAAAGATGTACCGATCATGTGTAAGAAACACACGACCGTCACTGTAAGCTTAACAAAACTGGCGAGGACATTAGGAGATCACGGCCATTATGTTTCAGAATCTTAGAAAGTTTTTGAAGTGTTAAGTGTGCTCGTGAGCATCGAAACAAAATAGAAACAACTGTAAATATCTGAAACAAAGAGCTATGAATACATTGTTTATGATGAATACTTAAGGGAACAAATGCTTACATTGGAATAAATGGTAAATAATCAACAAAACAATGGAAACCTTATCCACGACACCCTCAGGGGAAGAAAATGAGGGCTTATAGAAGAGTCGTGGTCCCTAAGGTTACCTCGTGTGAATATCTACCTCGAATGGCCCATCGGGGATGAGAATAGACTATCTCCAAGCCAATACGAGCTTCAACGACCCCTCAAATGCAAGCAAGAACACGAATAAGGCTCAGAAAGTATAGAATGGATAGGAGAATATCGGGTGGGGGAGTATTTGGGCAGAGTTTTGGTATCTAGGTTTTTCTCTTTTCTTGTTCTGCTTGAAAATGCCGCCTATTTATAAGCAAGGCAAGCAATACAGACCCCATATGAAATGTTGCCACTTGTCCAAAAAGGGGTAATAGTGACAACTGCTACCTTTTTGCTTTTTCACAATGACGGACGCTACCTTTTTCGTGATGAAAAGGACAGCCGCGACTTTCAAAAATTGCAGCTAGGATAAAAAGATGCGGCTGTGACGAAGGAAGTCACAGCCTAATTTAGCTTTTGCAAAAAGGTCACAGCCACGACATAAAAGTCACGGCTTAGATGTAGTTTGATGGTTTTCTTGGGTTTTGAACCATATTCGTGATTTTGCTTTCTTAAGAGTATCTTTGAGCATGATTCTCATACTTTCGTTGTTGGAGCGCATTCAAGATGGGTGCCTAAGATTCGGCTTGGTCAGGTTGGGGTGTCTACAGCAAGGATACGCTTACTACCATAGGTTGTGGGTTCAACATCGATGTTGTATGATTTCTTGTAACCAATGTTTATTATAGTGTTTAATTGTCCTTGACCCGGAACAGTTTCGTGGTTTTTACCCAGTTTGGGGTTGTCCACATAAAAATTGTCGTGTTTCGTGTGATTGCTTATTTTCTGTTTGTATGCTTAATTATTATTTTTTTTGTAGTGTTTGACTTCTTTGATTAAATCTTTTAGTGCAAATCAGTCGCTAAACGGGATTTTTCAGGCATCTTTTTGGAAAGAAATTGGGGTTTGACATTGGTTAGGTTTTGTGTGGTGGAGTCATGTTGAGGAAGGGTCCATTCACGTGTTGAGCTATACTATGTCTTGAGCCAAGCTATGTCCAGATCTATAGGGGTCATAATCTTCTTACATTAAGTATGGGAATGAACGAGATCTACAATAAACCGCACACGTCATCAGCCACATACAAAAAGTATGGTTTGAGAGCATTGGATGTTGTAGGTATAGTGGTTTGAAACATAGTAGATGGGAATGTAGTGGTATCAAGTGTCAGGATTGTATACTAAAACCCATTAATTTTTTGATTTTAGTATTTAATTTTATTTATTAATAAAATTATATTTCTATTTTATGAAAATCATAATGAGCAATGTATGCATTTTATTATTTATTTAATGTCGTGCATGGATATTTTTTATTCTACATAATATTTAATCTGGTGTGTAAGTTTGGCTTGCACACAGAAAACTAAATTAAAGGTTCTTGTGAAATATAAGTTTTTAGTTCACAGTTTAGATGAAATTTGATAAACCATTGGTACAACTGTAGCGCAGAGTTTTAATACACCTGTCTTGGTTATGGCAAATAGATAATAGCGTCGTCTATTGTTTCGACTCGCTATGCTAGTACACTTTGTGTGTATTGAATAGGACCATATTGGGATAATTAATTTTATACTAACTATATAAATTAATTCACACTCCAAAGTTATTATGAGTGTTTATACTCTTAATCTCGAAATAATTAATTATTTATGTATATTTAATATTTGTTATTTTAAATCATTAAAAGGTGTGATCTTCTACGGGTCTATAATTCCGGTGAGTTGGATAACGATATTAATTATATGGTAAATATTAATTATTGACGAAATCCACGTCCTGAAAGATCGAAATTGATGATACCCTCTTAAAAAAGCTCATAAGTTTTGACCGAGCCAAACCCTGCATATGAATTTAATTATCCGACAGTCAAATAAGTTAAGCGGAAAGACTTAAAATAAATTTTAAAAAGCCAATTAAATATAATTGTCAGTAATTTAATTTAATCGGTGGGTACCTATAGTGTTAACGTGGGGAGAATAAATAAATATTTAATAAGAGAAGCTCGAATATTCGATTTTGAAAATATAGTTGGGAGTGCAATTATAATTCTTTACAATTAATGTTTTTGTGAAATTATCCCTGGGTGAGGTGAATTTTCATAATTACGTTGAGAACCCAAGTCATATTTACCCCACAGATCTCTATTGTAACCTATTTATATGTTGTTATGCAGCTCCAGCCACCTATGATACATCATTATATTAGTTAGGGTTTTCATGTATTCCCTTGGTGGCTAGAGAGGGTTGTGAAGAACACGTTCAAGGTGGTCCACACTACAGATGCGTTCTAGCGTTTGGGAATACAGCAAAGGCTTGGATTTGGTTTCAACTTGAAGTCAACAATTGCAAAAACTTCTAGACTAAAAGTTGTTGCAACAACCGAAATCAATCCTACTAGATTTGGTAAGGTATAACTCTAATCTAGCTTTAGGGATATATACTAGGTTTATTTTGATCATTTGACATCAAATTTTTTTGATCTAGAGCTGGTTTTGGCATTTTTTCGTCTAATTTGGTTTGGCTTGAATCATGTTCATAATCAATAAATCTTGGTAGTTAGCTTCCAAGAATTGTTATCAGAGCCTATGTTGAATATGAATATGGTTTGATTCAAATTCATGTTGTCCATATTTGTTGATATATTCATATGGGGTTTGGGTAGGCTAGAATTGTGCTAACCTTTGTTTTGCAACGTTATATCCCGGCTTTATGGTCATATATGAATGTATGATGATGGTTTTTGGTTTTTGCGGCGTCTTGATCGTGGTAGAATCAATGTGAATTCCATTTGAGGCATAGGATTATATATAACCTTCTCTCTCTAGTAGATTAACTGTGAACTCCTGATATGGAGACATAGGAACCGAGCTTGTAATCTTTAACAGGTTGAAGTTGAAGATTAGATCATGTTTTGGAAGCCTCAACAGAGTTTTCAGTCATTTTGCAGTGTTCTAATCAGTTTAGAACAATTCTGATGCATAGCGGTGCAACTAGGGTTCCCAAAAACGAAGTTAAAAAAATCTTGATTTCATCCGGATGCCCTACCTTGCGTTCAGACGAAAATCGTTCTAGAGGGATTCTGTCCGGACACCCTCAGCATCCGTTCAGATGGAAAAGTCACTGGAGTAGGACCGTCCGGACGGCGGTTAATCTGCCTAGATGGAAACAGAGCAGAGGTTTTGGTTAAGTTTTGCGCAGGGATGTTTGTAGATCGAACGACCGAGAAGGTCGAACCCCGTTCCGCACAGCCAAACATGGATACCCCTAGACCCCGCGACCTGACCGGGAAAGTCGAACCACATGTCGCACAGGCAAACATGGATGCCTTGGGATCATGAGACGGCTTAGGAAATAATGGATTAACCACAGAAGCCAGGATTATTTGTTTATTTATTGTCATATGTATGTTTATTATTGTTTATGTTTTTATCGTAGATGTTTGATTCTTGACAACATGAAGAACATATACTGTTACATGCTTGACAAAAAGTTTAATTTAAATAAATTTATTTTTTCAAAATTAATATTTTTTCAAAATTAATATGAGTAACTGGACAATAAAATTAAATTCTCCAGTTTTATTTAAAAAATGTTTTTCATAAAAGGGAAAATTAGAAATTTTATTTGTTACACATATTTCACGTAAACATTGGTTTTAATCGAGATCTTTGTAACGTGTTTTTTACTTTGAAATTATGAATTTGTCGAAATTAAACAGATTTTTATAATCCTCAAAAATATTTTAAAAAATTAAGTGGGTGAGAGAATTTATTCACAGATAAATCTCGCAGTCTCCATTACTAGTTCGTAGGTGATGTAATTAGTTTTGCATGTTGGCATTTGGGCCTTCTTTCCCATCGGACAGAATTAATTATGGAATCACCGGTACGAACCTCCTATGAGATAATTTTGGATAATAGTTAGTATGAATCACTTCTCTATTTGAGTCATTACTATTATTTATAGGACCGAAGCTATGTCAGCTAATTAATTTTATTTGGCATGGTATATTTTCTCGATAATAAAATTAATAGAAATTGGTCTGTCTGGACAAATGATGAATGGTAGATGTCCTTCCTATCGAGGCATGCTATTCACAGGGTACCAGGTTGCTGAAGAATTTTTTTTAAAATGGTAGAGGGAACCAATTTAAAATAAAATTCAAAGTTTTTCTCATCTTAATTAATGGGTTTTAATTATGCGATTTTCAGGATAAAATGGCTTTCAATCCTCTTGCAACAATACTCAAAGGAAACAAGTTAACAGGTCCTAATTATGTTGACTAGAAAAGGAACTTCGATATTATTTTAACCGCCGAAAACTATAAGTTTATGTTAACTTAGATTTATCCACCAGTACCTGACCGATTAGGAAACCTAGGCTGATCAGACGGCGCGGTGTTACATTTTGGCTTCCATGTCAAATGTATTACAACGTCATCATCAGTCTATCCCCAGTACCTATGACACGATTATGAATCTCAAAGATATATTTGGGGATCAGAATCATGTAGCTAGGCAGTGAGCATAAAGTCTCTAATAAAAACAAACATGGCTGAAGGCACCCCTGTTAGGGATCATGTTCTGAAGATAATCAATCTTCTGAATGAACTAGAGATCCTTGGAGCTGAGATTGACAGGAAAACCCAGATCGATATCATACTCCAGTTGTTGCCAGATAGCTTTAAGCAATTCTGCCTGAACTATTCTATGAACAAAATCAATTTTTTTCTACTAGAACTACTTAAAGAACTTCAAGCAGTTGAGGGTGTTCTTAGGAGATTAGGTAATATGTTTGTTGCTAAAAAAGGTTCTTCCTCTAAGACGAAAGGTGAGAAGAAGAAAAAGGTTTAAAAATAGGAAGGCACAGGTCTAAAAGCAATTAATGGGCCTAAAGCTAGTGTGATAAAGCTGAAAGGCAAGTGTTATCGCTGTAACCAGTTTTTCTCAGTAAACAGAACAAGTAAGGTAATTTATGTTCACTGGTTGTTAAAACATGTTTAGCGGTGTTATCTACTAATACCTGGTGTGTAGATAGTAGAGCCACTAATCATGTCTGTAATTTTTTTGTAGGGGTTCCAAGAAACCATGCAGCTCAGTGATGAGGAGATTTACCTACACATGGGCAATAATACCAGGGTGGCAACAGTTGTAGTGGGAGATGTCACTCTTACTTTTAGTAGAGATAGGATTTTAACTTTAAATGATTATCTTTATGTACCTTATATTAGAAGGAATTTAATTTTGGTTTCTAATTTGGTTAAAAATAAATATTTTGTTTCTTTTAATAACTATGTAGTTATTGAGAAAAATAAATGTTTTTTTTGTTCTGGTACATTGATGGATGATCTGTATGTTATATCTTCTATCTCTCTTATACTACAACTGAATAAATTGAATAACACGTCTAATTTGCCAAATAAGAGAAAGTAACTTTTTTTAATGAATCAAACATTTCTTTGGCCCTTACGCTTAGGTCATATTAATCTAAAAAAGATAAATAGACTCGTTGAAGATGGACCTTTAGGTTCATTAAAAATGAGAGGCACTTCAAATCTGTAAATCATGCTTGGAAGGTAAAATGACCAAGAGGCCATTTTCGGCTAAAGGCCATAGAGCTAACGAGTCGTTGGAACTGGTTCACTCTAACTTATGTGGACCTATGACTATCCGGGTTAGAGGAGGCTTTGAGTACTTTGTCACTTTCATTGACGACTACTCAAGATATGAATACATTTATTTGATGCACCGTAAGTCTAAATACTTTGAAAAATTCAATGAATTCAAGGTAGAAACAGAGAAGCGTTTGGATAAATGTATCAAGTCACTACGATCCGACCGTGGTGGTGAGTACCTATTTGGAGAGTTTAGGAACTATTTAACAGTATAGGGGATTACATCCCAGTTGACTATAAAGGGCACTCTGCAGTAGAATGGTGTAGCAGAAAGAAGAAATAGGACTCTTTGGAGATGGTAAGGTCGATGATGAGTTATTCGAATTTACCTAATTTGTTTTGGGGATTTGCATTAGAGACAACAACTTACATTATGAACTTGATACCTTCTAAGTCAGTACCTTCTACTCCCATAGAATTGTGGACTGGGCACAAGCCTAGTTTGAGACATATTCAGATTTGGGGGTATCCAGCACATGTGCCGAAAAGGAACACAGGTAAGTTGGAATTAAGAATGGAAGTCTGTTTCTTTGTTAGATATCTCAAGGAAACAAAGGGTGATTTTTTTTATAATTCTAAGAATCAGAATGTCATTGTCAGTACCAATGCCCGATTCTTAGAAGATGATTATATAATGGCTCACAAGCCTAAGAGTAAAATTGTTCTGAAAGAACTAAAAAAAAATACCACTAGAACGGAAGAGGAACCACAGATCATCGTTATCCCCTTGCCTCGTCATAGTGGGAGGATTATCGAGACACGTGCAGATCCTGAAACAATTCAGGGTGTTACCATTAACATACTAGCTTCACAACCAGGGCAGCATGTGGGTCATGGTACATGGGGTTCAGAATCAGCACATCATGTCACTTCTAGTACACAAACGCAGGTAGTGCCTCATTATAGTGAGAAGGTTGTTCATCAACCCAATTAATATATGTTCTTGGGAGAGTTTTTCGATCGGTTTCTGACAGAATTAGATATCGAACTCTACAACTACAATGAACCACTCTAATATAAAGATGCAGATCTTTGGCAAAAAATGATAAATTCAGAGATAGGATCTATATATTCTAATCAGGTTTAGGAACTTGTAGAACCACCCAAAAGGATAAAACCCATTAGATGCAAGTGGATCTACAAGAAAAAGAGAGGAGCAGACATGAAGGTGAAGGCATTCAAAGTTAGGCTTGTTGCAAAAGGGTTTACCCATAAAGAAGGGAACGATTATGAGAAGACCTTTTCGTCGATAGTTATGCTCAAGTTTATCCAAGTTCTCTTATCCATTGCGGCTTTTGGCAAACGAATGTCAAGACAATTTTTCTTAATGGAAGTCTTGACGAGTGTATCTATATGATTACAACTAAACGGTTTCATAGCAAAGGGTCAGGAGCACATGTTGTGCAAGCTTAAAAGATTCATTTATGGACATAAGTAGGCATTTAGATCTTGGAACACTCGATTTGATCAAGCTACTAATTCTTACGATTTTAATCAAAGTCCTGATGAGTCCTATGTGTACAAGAAGCATGATGGAAGCGTGGTGGTCTTTCTAGTACTTTATGTGGTTGACATCTTACTCATCGAAAATGATGTAAAGGTATTATCTTCGGTTAAAGAATAGTTATCCGGGCAGTTTGATATGAAAGACTTGAGTGAAGCTAAGTCACATCCTTGGGATCAAGCTTATGCCAGATTGGAAATACAAAATATTGGGCTTATCACAAGCTACTTATATTGACACTGTCCTTGCTTGTTTTAGCATGCAGAATTCTAAGAAAGAGTTTCTCTCTTACAAGCATAGAATCACTCTATCTAAAGATCAGTGTTCTAAGACACCCGAAGAGATAAAAAAGATGAAGGCCTTATGCTTAGGTAGTGGAAAGTCTCGTGTATGCTATGCTATGCACTATACCTGACATCTGTTTTGCTGTTGGTATGATTAGAAAATATCAGTCTAATCCAGGGGCAGAAGCATTAGACAGCGATAAAACATATATTCAAATACCTCAAAAGAACTAGAGATTATATGTTGGTCTACCTTGGGATATGTGTTTACCTTGGGAGGTGAAGCCATAAGTTGGAGTAGTATAAAGATGTCTTACATTGCTGATTCCACCATGGAGGCCGAGTATGTGGTAGCTTTTGAAGCAGCTAAAGAGGTCATTTGGTTAAGAAACTTTTTGTTGGATCTGGATGTAGTGCCTTTAGCGTAATCAGCTATTACACTTTATTATGACAATAACGAAGCGGTTGCCAACTCGAAAGAACCAAGAGCCCACAAGAAAGAAAAGAAAATCAAGTGTAATTATCACCTGATACGAGAGAATGTACAGATGGGTGATGTTGCTGTGATCAAGATTGCATCGACAGACAACCTTGCAGATCCTTTTACAAAGAGTCTATCAGTTAAGACTTTTAATAGTCATGTAGAGAGCATGAGAGTCAGATGTATGGCAACATGGTTTTAAGTATAAGTGAGAGATTGTCATGGATGTATACTAAAAATCATGAATTTTTTTATTTTAGTATTTAATTTTATTTATTAATAAAATTATTTTTTTATTTTATAAGAATATTAATGAGCAATGTATACATTTAATTACTTATTTAATATCGTGTATGGATGCCTTTTATTTAATATCGTGCATGGATGTCTTTTATTCTACATACTCTTTTATCTGGTGTGTAGAGTTCGGCTTCCACACGGAAGATAAGATTAAAGGTTCTTGTAGAATTTAAGTTTTTGATTCACAGTTTAGATGAATTGGACAAACTATCGGTACCACTATAGCGCAGAGTTTTAATAGTCTTGCCTTAGTTACGGGAACAAATTATAATGCCGCCTATTATTCTAACTTGCTGTGCTAGTACACTTTGTGTGTATTGAACAGGACCATATTGGGATAATTAATTTTATACTAACTATATAAATTAATTCACACTCCAAAATTATTATTAGTGCTTATATTCTTAATCCCAAAATAATTAATTATTTATGTATATTTAATATTAGTTATTTTGATTCATTAAAGGGTGTGATCTTCTACAGGTCTAAATTTCGATGAGTTGGATAACGATATTATTTATATGATGAATATTTATTATTGAAGGAATTCATGTCCCGAAAGATTAGATTGATGTTACCCCCTTAAGGAGCTTATAAGTTTTGACCGAGCTAAACCCTACAGGTGGATTTAATTATTCGGCAATCAAATAAGTTAAAAGGAAGGGCTTAAAAAATTTTAAAGAAGCCGATTAAATATAATTGTAAATAATTTAGTTTAATCGGTGGGTATCTGTAGTCTTAACGTGGGGAGAATAAATAAGCATTTAATAATCGGAGCTCGAATATTCGGTTTTGAAAATATGGCTAGAAGTGCAATAATAATTATTTAGTGGAATGAATTATAATTAATGTTTTTGTGAAATTGCCTCTAGGTGAGGTGGGTTTTCATAATTACATTAAGAGCCCAAGTCATATTTACTTCACAAGTCCCTACTGTAGAATATATATATGTTGTTATGCAGCCTTAGCTACCTACGATACATCATTATATCAGTTAGGGTTTCCACGTATTCCTTTCGTAGTTAGAGAGGGTTGTGAAGAGCACGTTCAAGGTAGCCCACACTACAAACGTGTTCTAGTATTCGGGAATATAGCAGAAGGCTTAGATTTGGCTTCAACGTGAAGTCTACAACTACGAAAGCTTCTACACTAAAAGTCTTTACAGCAATCGAAATCAGTCCTACCAGATTTCATAAGGTATATCTCCAATCTAGTTTTAAGGGTATATACCAGGTTTATTTTGATCGCTTGATATCAAAAAATTTTGATGTGGAGCTGGGTTTGGCATTTACCCGTTCAGTTTGTTTTGGCTTGAATCATATTCATAATAAATGGATCTTGGTAGTTAGCCTCCAACACCAAGGAGGTGAGTGCCCATTGTGGTAACGTGGCAATGTCTTGGGATGGCTTCCCTTGGTGAGACCCGAGAAACTTTTCTCTTGAATAATGATCGAATAACTTTTGTAACTTATGTTGGAAATTTTTTGACCTTAAGTTGTTATTATAATTGTTCATCATTATAAATGCGTACTTGTGTTGTTTGATTTTGTGTGATAAGGTGGTTCGTGTTGTACCATACTAAAAATATTTATTTAAAAACCTTATTTTAATTTCTAACCCGTAGGTTAGTGGCTAACATCCAGATATCGCCCACAGGGATCTAATGCGAATATGATTTATTTATTAGAATATTTTACTAATGATTTTCTTTAAGAAAAAGGAGTTTGATTTTGATTATAATTCTAATTAAACTAAAAAAACTAAGAAATCGAAATTTAAAATTCAAGTGGGAAAAAGGTTCCTAAGGGTTAGAATCCTCCCTAACCAGTAGTTTTTAGTTTAATTCAAACTCTAGTTTATCTTTATTTGATTCAATTCAATCCTATTGCGACTACAAGACCTATTAGGATTACCAAGAGGATAAGTTCGAATCCAAACTTGGCATACTCTATCTAAGCTTTTGGTACGGATCGTGCAGAGCACGACCCATCCTAACAAAGTATAAAATATCTCAGGTTTGAATATCGAGACGCATATATAATATTTGTATGATCTTATTTTTACAATCATAGAAAATAAAAACGAAACTAGACATTTAAATTAAAAACTTATTGATCAAAAGTCAACGCCTCAAATCACACAACGAACTGAATCCAAAATAAAGAATAAACAATTGAGTTTGAACTACTCCTAAAAAAATCGACTAAAGATTCATCATCCCTTAAGAACACAAAAAGCATAGCCACTCATGTTGCAGCTAGAAAACATGAAAAGTTGAAGAAGAATAGTGCCTCAAGCCTCTGTCTTTGACTTCTTGCCACGTCTCGAGCCTTCCAAATTTGCCTCCTTGCTTCCCTCGCCCTTTTGTCTTAAAAAACCAGAGATATTCATTTGAGAAGCCCTAGCCACCTATTTATAGGTGTGCAGTATGACCAGGATTGTAGTGTTGGAATAGAACACTGACTGTGCGCCCCGTCTGAACGCTAGTCATTTCATCTGGATGCAATTCATTCTGTCAAGATTGTGTTCGGACTCTGGTTGATGCTCATTTGGACGTTTTCCTCCAAGTAGCTTTTTTGTCCGGATGCAGACAAAGTTCGTCCGGACGCAATATCTTATGGTCCACTTCCGTCCTGACGTGGATATTGTCTGTCAGGATGCAACTTCTGGCAAAATTCCCTTTGGGTCCCTTGTCTCCTTTTGTCTCGTTTTACATCCTTTTCTCTTTTAAGCCACTCCGTTTGATGTTGTTGACAAAAATACTATAAAATAAATTATTAAACACAAAATCAAGGCTTAACATAGTGTATTTTGTAGAATAGGATCAGCACTTTTATGTACCGATCACACTCCCAACTTATACTTTGCGAGTTCTCGAGCAAAGTAAAGAAATTCCTATCCCGTTATCCTGCAAATATTTTTGTTCTAAGAAAATCAAAATAATAGACTGTAAAAATTCTCCCCCCGACATTGAATTCATACATCATCTTGGCTAAACTGCTCTTTTTCACAAAATTTTTACCACAAGAATTAGACCTGACGTGTTTATGTTTGACTCGTCCATTTAAATCACTCTCATGCCTCAAAATACTTAAAGTGCAAATTTTTATCAAAACTATGTCTTGACTTCAATCCTCACTAAGTATTCACTCACAATAAATCACTCAGAAACTTACTTATGTATGTGCACTCATGTAGTATACTGCAGAAGTAATGTATGTGTAAATCAAACAATTATACCCGCATACTTTAAGACTCAAAAAGAAGCGAACAAGTAACAACAACTCATAATCTCATTATTAGAATGCCAAGTATTGAGAGAATTTTCTACAAGTCATATCTATCATTTTCATTCAATTATTTCTGTACATCAGATTATGTCTCACTTAGGATCAATTAGATGTTTATTTTTGGTTATAAATTTAGGTAAGGATAAAGTGTCTCTGGCTATGGTAGAAATCACAATATCTTGGAACAAGTCATTATGTAGGCATTTTCACGACCCAGGTTTTCTTTTCTGCTCTCACACTTATCTATCCCAGAGCTCGAAATTTAAATACCTTTTCTTTTCTTTTTTTGTAACCCATTCGATTTACACTTGAACAATCAATTGTGTTGCTAGACTATTTTTTGTCCAATTCTTTTGCACTCTTGAATTCTCTTCGATTTTTAGTTTTATATACTCATCATTGACATTCCCTGTTCACAAGATATTTTTAGGTATCCAGACAAAACAAGAAAAAGACTTAAATGTAAGAGGCTTCAAAGGAGAAACTAGGGCCAATTAATGATCAAAGATACAAACAGGCTCAAAGATACAAAGATGGCCTAAAATTCTTTCCCAAGCTTAACAAAATCTTTTGCACAGTCTTTATTTTTAGAAAATTTCAAATTCAACTCACGTAAAATTTCTCAACTTTCGACCAACAAGAATGAATATCGAGATTATACAACGAACATTGCATGCTGAATAACAAATATAAGTGTATTAACAATTCTCTCAAAAAGGATCAAAGTTTCAAAGACTCACAGGGTAAAGTCTCCACCTTGTTGTTTTTCAAGTTATTCTTACTCCAAATATTCATTAGTAGGCCAAGAATATTATATTCCTTTTTTATCCAGGTTGTTAAGTTTACAATTTAGATCTTTTAACCTTCTCAAAATTTTCTTTTTCTATTTTTTTCACAATGTTAAATAATAACACATTTTGGATATTGCACAATAACACCCCCATCTTGAATATTGCATTGTCCGTAGTGAAAACAAAAATAAGGAAGAGAAAAAGGAATGTACTGTGCAACAGAGCAATTGCTAAAAATAACACTTGTAATAAAAACTCATACATCCAAACAACAGAAAGTAAAGAAAATATAGGCATGTAAAATAAAAAAAATAGCATATTTTATTGAGAGCTAACTATGTATTTATTGCATTAAAAAAAAGAAAAAAGAAAAAAAATCATAAGAAAAATGCCCAAAAGGCCTACTAATTGTGGGACAACTGTGGGTAATAGGGAAAAAAATCTAAAACTTGAAAGAAAAAATTGAAAAAATAAAAGAAAGAAAAGCATCAAAAGGGAGGGGGGAGGAGATCCGTGCTAAGGAGCCAAACCAAAATGTTAGAGCAGCGCATTGAGTTGCTCCTCGGCCCGGCCCTGCCTTACCGCAAGTGCAGCTTAGCCAGCCTCCAATGTGGCCTGGCCCACCTCCAGCGTTGCTTGGCCGTCCTCTAATCAGTCCAACCTATCGTTTAAGGCCTTATAGGTGGCCTCAGTTAAGGACCAGGTGGTGGAGGAAGGCAATGAGGAGGAGGACGCAGGTGTGGAGTCCGAGTGGCTGCCTGGCTCCTGACACAGTGGGTGTTTAGGATTGGTCCTCCAACTCAAAACGAGTCGGCTATTCAACCACTTTGCATGAGTATAGACATTGGGCGTCGAGTTAAAGAGTTCGGCCGATGATATGAAAGGAGAGGGGTTAGAAGAAGTAACGACCAAAATTATAGAGAGGACGAGGTTGGTATGGGGGAGAGGGTTGTTGGTACGGGGCGAGGTGATGAATCTCATCATCTCGTCTAGCAAGAAGCGGGGGATAAAGATGGAGGCACTGGTGTGTAAGGCGAAGAGGGTTTGGAGGAATGCATGGCGGCGCTCATCCTTGTGGTCCATGGGGAACACATTTTTTGGCAGGACAATGTTAATGAACTAAAGAGGTTCAATGACATCGCCATGACGGGCAAAGGTATCCCTAGGTGTGGTGCGACCCTCGGAGATGGCGACGGCTATGTCGGCCACAGTGATAGATGTCGGGATAGTAGGGAGATGATCGACAGCTTCGTCATCCTCGATTCCAAAGATGCTGAGCACATAGGCGATGTGGTGGGCGCAAAAAGAGAAGGCACCACCGTCAACTATGGAGAATAAATAAGAGGTGAGGCGGTCCCAGTTGTCGTCGTCTATCCGACGGAGGTTCTAGTAGAAGAGGCGAACCAGGTGGGGGTCTGGCGACAGAAAGGGGCCGCAGAGGTGGCGAGATTCCATGAGGTCTATGCTAGGGTTAGTATACTGAAAATCATATTTTTAGTATTTTATTTTATTTTTAATAAAATTAATTTTTTATTTTATGAGAACCTTAATGAGAAATGTATGCAATATTATTTCTTTAATGTTATGCATAGATACCTAATATTCTGTATAGTATTTAATCTAGTGTGTAGAGTACGACTTACACACAGAAGATCAGATTTTAGGTTCTTGCAGAATATAAGTTATATGTTTACAGTTTAGATGGAAATGAACACACCATCGGTACGACTGTAGCACTGAATTTTAATAGGTTTGTCTTAGTTATGGAGAACAGATAATAGCGTCGTCTATTGTTTCGACTCTCTGTGCTAGTACATTTTGTGTGAATTGAACGAGACATTTAGAGTAATTAATTTTATACTGACTATATAAATTAATTCACACCTCAAGGTTATTATAAATAGTGTTTATGCTCTTAATCCTGAAACAATTATTGATTTGCGTATATTTAATATTCATTGTTTTGATTCAATAAAGGGTGCGATCTTATATGGGTCAATATTTTCGGTGAGTTGGATAGCGGTATTATTTATATGGTGAATATTAATTGTTGATGGAATCCACATCTCGAATGATCGGGATTAACGATACACCTTAAGGAAGCTTATATGTTTTGACGGGGTCAAACCCTACAGGTTGATTTGATTATCTGGCAGTCAAATAAGTTAAACAGAAGGGCTTAAGAAATTTAAAGAGGTCGATTAAATTAAATTGTCAATAATTAAATTTAATTGCCGGGTATCGAAAATCTTAACGCAGAGAGAAATGTTACACATTTAATAATAGGAGCTCCATATAAGAAGGTCTTGAAATTATGGGTCAAAATGTAATTATAGTTCTTTAGTGGTGTGAACTGTAATTTAGTGTTTTATGAAAATTATAGAAACCGCTGCAAGGTTTTCATAATTACAGATACCGCTGCAAAGTTTGCTTAATTACAAAAACCATGGATGGGTATCTATGTCACACTAGAAGTCTGAAGGGGCGTGCCATGTTAGGAGGGGACAGATCCCACTACGTCCGAACGAACTAGAACCGTTTGAACGTGGCTTTCTTTTTTTTTTTTTTACAAAATTTAACTTCCCTTATTACTATGAAAATTTGGGTTCCTTCCTAGTAGGGCTAAGTTTAACATTTTTGGCTAGACGTGGTGCTCTGTTACTGAGTCGGGGGTGCTGGATCCATGAGATTGGTGGACTCGATAGTAGGTAGATAAAGATACCGTCTATGTACGGTTTCAAACGTTGGCCATTGACTGTCAGATGCTTACCCGAGCGAGGGTTGAGCCGCTGGCAGGCACCGTTAGGGTAGACGTGTATCATCACAAGCGGGCCTTGCCATCGAGATTGGAGCTTGCTGGGAAATAATCGCAACTTGAAGTTAAACAACCACACCTTTTGATTGGGCTCAAATGACTTACAATGGATGTGTTTGACGTGGAAGGCTTTTGTTCAAGCTTTATAGGTGTGGGAGTTCTCACAAGCTTCGTTACGGAGTTCATCGAGCTCACTGAGTTGAAGTTGAAGCTTTATGTGGGTACTAGCCTCAGCTATATCAAAGTTATAAGATTTGATGGCCCAATATGCTTGGTGCTCTAACTCTACCAGAAGATGACAAGTTTTCCCAAAAACTAGATGATATGGAGACATGCCTATGGGACTCTTGAAGGCAGTACAATAGGCCTAAAAGGCATCGTCCAGCCTCTTGGAACAATCTTTCTTATCAGGACGGACGATCTTTGTCAGAATATTTTAAACTTTCCTACTAGAAACCTTAACCTGACTAATAATCTGTGGATGATAAGGAGTGGCTACCTTGTGAGTGATAGAGTAACGGCAAAGTAAGGATGAGAAGTACTTATTGAGGAAGTGAGTACCACTGTCACTAATGATAGCTCGTGGGAAACCAAATCGACTAAAAGTATTAGATTGAAGGAACTTGACCACAACTTTGTGATAATTCAATTTGGTCTCCATAACTTCGACCCATTTAGACACATAGTCCATCGCTACTAAGATGTACTTATAGCCATGTGAGGGTGGAAAAGGTCCCATAAAGTCGATGCCCCAAACGTCGAAAAGTTTGACAACAAGAATGGGGTTAAGGAGCATCATCTCTCCAGCAAAAATTGTGCCAATTTGTTGGCAGCGAAGGCAGGTTCGACAGAACTCGTGGGC
>JAULJZ010008084.1:0-16648 GCA_032270985.1 Heliamphora pulchella | reverse complement strand
TTCCTACAGGTGGAAGGTGCAGTATTGAGAATCATTAGACCTCGATGGTAGGGGATCAAGCTCGGGCATGGGGTCTAATGGCTTAATGAGCCCTTTCTCGACGAGTCAATTCAGGGCGGTGGATAAAAAAATGTTAAGGGGAGTAAACACCCTCCTTGGCTTTTGTTGCTGTTGGCTGTTATCCGACTAATGGGTATTGTTGGATTGCTGGACAGGAGAGGATGAGTTCAGCAGGTTTACCTCGTTCGAGCGAGACACGAGGTTGGTGGTGGCAGATTGGTTTTGGTTATTTGCTGGGAAGGTCCTCCTGGGTTTTTGGCTTGGTTCAGCTTTTTCAATATCTCTAAACTGAATTGCGTCTTCTATCTAAACTCCGGCATCAAACAACTACTCGAATGTGGAGAGTGGCTGCGTGATCAAATAATGCTTCAACGGAGACTGCAGATTCTTCACTACCATCCTCACTTGCTCTTTTTTATAATGCCGGTTCGTCATTTTAGCAGCATTACCCCTTCATCGGGTCAAAAAATTAACAAAAGACTCCCAGCTCTCCAGTCGGGTTGTTTCGAGCTCTCTGGTGGTGACATCCAGTTGGTCATTGTAGCTGTACTGACTGACAAATGCTGTAGCTATGTCCTCCTAAGTCCTCGCTTTAGCTACTTCGAGAGAAAGAAACCATTTTTGAGCTGCCCCAGAAAGAGATCGGTGAAAGAGTTGAGTCTTCAACTGGTCATTAATTCCAATTGGCGATAAGGTACCGACATACATTCGGAGATGGATCCTGGGATCTTCGGTTCCATCGAACTTGTCCATGTCTGGCATTTTGAACTTTTTCGGTAGTTTAGGTCGGGGAACATGCATAGTCCTCCAACATCTAGCATGTATTCTTCGATTCGTTTGGCATTTCTAAGGACTTACTCCATTCGGTCAATCTTCTCAATCAACGCAGATTCTCTAGATTGAGCGGTATTTTCTTTCTCAACTATCACCTGATGAGGGTTCCGTGGTAGTGGTGGAACAACTTGCGGTCCATCAGGGGCTTGATTGTTATCCCAAAAGTCTTCAGCATTCTCATTTGTGTTCTCTGGTTGTCCATTCGCAACAAGGATACGGGCTTGAATTGCCCAAATCTATGCCTGACACTGCACTTGAGACTGGGTCTACTGTTCTACGGCTCGCTGTATATTAGTGATCGCCCTCATTAGAGCTGTCAGATTCACTTCATTTTCTGCCATCCCAACTGACTGTTCAGGCACGCTACAAAGTCTACATGTCACTAATCTTTCTCAGACACTTGCTGCCTGTGCTTTTCCCGGCCCAATGGTAAATCCGTAGAAGGACCTAGATCCCAAAAGCAGAATAACCAGTATCAGGTACTTCTTGAAAAAAATTCTGACGACAGATAGCAGACAGTTCAGATACCAAAACGTCTGACCGTAAACAGATACAAGCACTAAACTTGAAGCAATGCCCCTGTCGGGCCCATCTCAGCAACATAGCAACTGATCATCTGAAAATTTGGGGTGAAGGCTAGGGAAAAGCTCAACCAAATTCTAGAAGGGAGGTTAATCTAAACAGAGAAAAGGACAGCGCTCTAGCAAGGAAACAATTCTAACCTTTGGGAGACCGATTGAACTAGGGTTCCTAACAGCCAGCATAACGGGTATAACGACGATCTGAAGGAAACGAGCCTAAATAAAGGCAGGGATATGAAACTAACATCTCGAAAAAAACTCAAAAGAGAGAGAAACTACCATAAAAATTTCAAAACGAAACACGGGCATGACCTCGGGAAGAGAACTATGGCATGAAAATGAACATGGTAAGAAAAACAAAACCTAGTTAAGAACCCGAAGACGAGACTAACCTAAAATGAAGGATAATAGAAAATTCAGACCGAACCCGGAAGGGACTAGCCTAATCCTAAACAAAAGAAACTTAACAATACGCAAACAAAACATATAATATAAGAAAAGCATATAATTCTACTAGGGTTAGTAGCACCTAATGGGGGGTTCTAAGTTCACTATATGTAAAAGACCAGTTTTGATCAATAGAATAGGGTACCTTCTGAATAGAGCCGGGTATATACCTCCCATTCTTGGAGTGGCATAGGACATGGTCAAACAGTACGCCCGAAATCTTTAACTGCACCGATAAAAGCGTACAGTCAGTAAGGCTTGCCCGTCTTCCCAACAATTCCCAAAACGGATAAACGATCGAGGCATCGGGTCAACCAGGCAGGGAGGTTGGAGAACAATGCACGTGCATGCGAAAATGCAAATGCGAAACTTTATTAAGAACCAATGATATTTTCAACTCTAGCCCTCTTATTTGGTTTTCAAAATCAGTCCCCAGCGGAATCATTAGAAAATACTGTGGCGTTGGAATTTTGGGATTTTCAAAAATGTTTAAAAATATGAGATTCAAAAAATGTTTAGAAAATATTTTAATATCTTGAAAACCAAATTTTAAAAATTCTTTTTTATTGAAAATAGAGTCGCTAGTTAATTTTTGAAAAAAACTAAAAAAACGAAAATGGCTACTGATCTTTAAAACATTTAATTAGAGAAAAAGATTCGGGGGCTAAGATATGAATCAAGGAAGGTGTTAGACACTCCGTTCGCCCAACCATAAGGTTGGCCTCTCTACTAATTATCATTGGTTCTTTAATAAAATTTCTCAAATGCATGCAAATAAAGAAAATAGAGGCAAAGAGGGAACATCCAAAATCAAATATAAAAAATACATAACATACGTATATAGAACGCCAAATAAATCAAATATCAAAATGAAAATTCTAAATCCTATAGCATGCAATTTCTAACTAAAGGATACATGGAACACTCCCACATGTAATATTCACAAAAATAAACTAACTATCATGATTTGCATAAGTGAACAAAAATATGCTAGAAAATGTTAGAATTACTTAAACATGATTTGTTACAAAAGATAAATCAAACTATTTTAAACATACGTTCAAGTGAAGAAACTAAAACATGCATTAACATTAACATGATGAATAAAAAAAAGAAAAAACAAGAAATGTAAAATGGGATATACATAAAAGAAAAAATTCTTTATTAAAAGAAAGATTACTTAACAAAGAAATTTAAAATATAAGGATTTATAACAAAAAAAAAAGATTTTAAAGATTTAAAGGAAAAGAAGAACTTTACAAAAGAAAATTTATGTTAAAATAAATAGGTTAGAAAATGTTATTGAACTAAAAAAAAAAAAAAGAAAACCTAACTATTTACATTTTATACTTTAAAAGAGATAAAAAAAAAATTTTAAAAAAAAGAGAAGAAATTTCCTATAATAAGAGAAAATTTATACTAACATTTAAATATTAATTTAAGAGACTTTTGTGATTTTTGAGTTTAACAAAAGAAAAAAAAAGAAGAATAGGTTAAGTATTATGAAAAGAAAAGAAAAAAAAATAAAACTACATTACACGGAAAAGAAAATAAGGCTACATTATAAGAAAAAAGGAACGAAGATAAGATAAAGAAAAAAAAATTACACTACTATAAAGAAAAGAAAAAAAAAGGGCAATAAGAGTTAGAAAAAGAATATTAAGTAAAGAAGAAAATGAGATGGAGCATTAAAGTAATGCACAAAAAAAGAAAAAAAAATGAACTAGAATGCTTATTGAAGAAAAATTAGACTAATTAAAGAAAAATAAAATAAAATAAATACAAGAAAATTAAGATAAATTAAATACAACTATTTAACTAAAATGTGAAATATAGTATTAATAACTACAGTCACATAAATGTAAATGTATTATTATAACAATTAACAATATTAATAAATTGTAATTGCTAAAATATATTAGCACTAATTTGATGAAATGATACAAATACGAAAAAGAACGACAATGTACTTAGTGTGAAATATAGAGAAATTAGCAACTAAAGAAATAAAGAAAACAACTAAAATAAACAAGATTAACTATATAAATGGAAGGAATATGCAAATTAAAATTAAATTTTAACCCGGTCACTCCAAAATAGAGAAAATAGAGTTAGAAAGATCGGGGATCCAAACGAGGTACCTAAATTACAAAGTAATCCTCAAGTAGGGAATGTGCTTCAATGGGTTGATCCTCGAATGGCAATCCAAGCAAGGCTTCAATGTAGGAGACTCGGGACGCAGGACTCGGTTTTTCGACAAGGCTTCAGCGTCGGGACTCGGAATTGCTCGGCACCTCGGCAGAGCTTCACTATCAAAACCTCACCCTCAAGTTCTGTCTTGAAAAACATACCAGGGGTACGATATTTATAGAATTCTTTAACTAATTAGATGTCGCCACGTTTTTAGGGCATGTCAGGCCAATTGGAGTTGGCTGGCGCCACAATGAAAGTTGGCAGTCGCCGTGTTTTTGAAATGTTCCACAAAGTTCTATGGCGGTCGCTACAATGTACGTTGGCAGTCGTCATTTTTGAAGGTGGTGATCGCCACTTTTGGCTAGGATTTCCAAGAGATTCTATTGACAGTCGCCACAATGAACATGGCGGTCGCCTTACTTGGGCAGTAAGTTTCGATGGTTCGACAAAATTTCAATGGTTTGAAGGATTCGGGTTCAAATACTGAATTTGGATCACTTCCCGAGGATCGTACTGATGCACTATTCTTGCTGTTTTCATCATCGAATTCACCTAAGATTAGGCGGGGTCAAATTGGGATGTCTACAATGTTCATATGCGTTTTTATGTATGTTGGGGTTTATATATGCATGTGGAGTTGGTTCCCGGGGCCGTTGTGTGTTGTGGTACAAATTTTAAAAAAAAAGAATAAATTTTCGTGGCCTATAAATATCTTGCGAGGTTCTTTTAACTGGCTCTCTTCCAGTGACGTTTCAATCAATTGAAGTATGGGATTCTGTCGATTGGACTCATGAAGAGGGGTGTTAGTCATTTTTCGTCCATGTGGTCGTGGTGAGCCGTGGTGGTTCATTTTGTTGTCATCCTCAGGATGACGTGGGTTAGATGCGATGTGAGGTGCATGGTTAGATGCGGGTTGTCAGTGCACGGTTGTGTGTGTGGTGGTTAGTATGAGAGGTTTGGCTTGGTGTTCGGTTATGTGTCAACTTTGTGGCACGTGTTCTTGTGACGAGTTATGTGGTACGTGGTTTCATGCTTTTAGAACTCTAATGTTGTTCATGCATGCTGTAGGACGGGTATGTAGTCCTATGTGGTCATATGTTAAACTTAGTGTTTACATATGAATAATTGTTAGTGTGGATCACTTCTCCATTTGAAATGTTCATTGCGAAGCGATTGATTTGGGATTAGGTGATGGCTAACACTTAGCTGTATAAAATAGTATCCTTTCTATCTGAGTCACAACTATTATATACTGAACTGAAGCTATGTTAGCTATTTAATTTTACTTGGCATGGTCAGTTGCCTAGATAGTAAAATTAAAAAGAATTGGCTTGTCTGGTCTTATGATGGATTGTAGACGTCCACCCATCGTGGCATTCTATTCACAGGTTATCAGGATGCTGGCAAATTAATTTTAAAATGGTAGAGGGAACCAAATTAAAATAAATTCAAAATTTTGCTCATCATAATTAATGATTTTTTAATTATATGATTCTCATGATTAAAATGGATTTTAACCCACTCGCTTTAATACTCAAAGAAAACAAACTTACGATACCAAATTTTGTTGACTGGAAATGCAAATTGGATATAGCTTTAACTACAAATGGTATTCCTTATATACCAGGAAATGTGTTTGTTTCTGAAAAAAGTTCTTTCTTTGGGCCGAAAGGCATGAAAAAGAAAAAGGTTTAGAAACAGGGAGACATAGTTTCTAGAGTAGTTAGTGGGCCACAGACTGGTGTAAAAAAATCGAAAGACAGATGTTTTCACTGTAACCAGACCCGGCACTGAAAAAAGCTATGTCCAGTCTTTTTCAGAAGATAGAACAGACAAGATAATTTCTGTTCACTGGTTGTGGAAACATGTTTAGCGGTGTTATCTATCGGTACCTGGTGTGTAGATACGAGAGCCATTAATCATGTCTGCAATTCATTGCAGGGGTTTCAAGAAACCCAACAACTTAGTGACGGGGAGATTTACCTACATATGGGTAATAATACAAAAGTAACAGCAGTTGCAGTAGAAGATGTCACTCCCAGTTTTGATAGAGATCGGAATTTAATATTGAGATATTGTCTTTATATACCTGCCATTAGAAGGAACTTAGTTTTCATTTCTGGATTGGCTAAAGACGGATATTTGGTTTATTTTAATAACTCTGTGGTTATTAAGGATAATAAATTCGTTATCTGTTCTGGTACATTGGTGGATTATCTTTATATTATCACTCCAATCTCTTCTACACTGCAACTGACTGAAACGAATAATATATCTATATTATCATATAAAAGAAAATTCCCTTCTTTAATAAACCAAACGTTTCTTTGGCACTAACGCTTGGGTCATATTAATTTAAAAAAGATAAATAGACTGGTAGCAGATGGACTTTTGAGTTCATTAGAAGTGGAGGCACTTCTAGTCTGTGAATATTGATTAGAAGGTAAAATGACCAAGATGTACTTTTCAGCCAAAGGCTATAGAGCTAAAAAATCGTTGGAGTTGGTTCATCCTGATGTGTGTAGTTCTATGACAATCGGGGCTAGAGGTGGCTTTGAGTTTTTTGTCAGTTTCATTGATGACTACTCAATGTATGGATACATTTACCTGTTGCACCGTAAGTCTGAATGTTTTGAAAAATTCAAAGAATTCAAGGCAGAGATGGAAAAGCGTCTAGGTAAAAGTATCAAATCTCTACAATCCGACCGTGGTGGGGAATACCTTTTTGGAGAGTTTAAGGACTACTTGTCATCGTAGGGGATTACATCCCAATTGACTGCACTGGCACGACACAACAAATGGTGTAGCAGAAAGAAAGAATAGGACTTTTATGGAGATAGTAAGGTCAATGATGAGTTATTCAGGTTTACCAGATTCGTTTTGGAAACTCGCTTTAGAGACAACGGCTTACATTTTGAACTTGGTACCTTTTAAGTCAGTACCTTCTACTCCCACAGAATTATGGAGCGGGCATAAGCCTAGTCTGAAACACATTAGGATTTGGGGGTGTCCAGCACATATGCTGAAAGTGAACATGGGTAAGTTAGAACCAAGAACGGAAGTCTGTTTCTTTGTGGGGTATCCCAAGGGAACGAAAGGTGGTCTATTTTATAATTCTAAGGATCAAAAGGTCATTGTTAGCACCAATGCTCGACTCTTAGAAGAGGATTATTTTATAGATCACAGGCCCAAAAGCAATATTATTTTGGAAGAACTAAGAGAAAATACCAGTAGAACAGAAGAGAAACTACAAGTCACTGATATTCCATTACCTTGTCGTAGTGGGAAGATTATCAGGACAAGTGCAAATCAAGAACAAGGTGCTGATGCACAGGATTCAAATTCTGCACAGCCTGTTACTGCTTGTACACAGACACAGGTAGTGCCTCGTCGTACTGGGAGGGTTGTTTATCAACATGATCGGTATATGTTCATGGAAGAGTCGTTTGACAAAATTTTGGCAGAACTGGATACTGAGCCCTGTAACTACAATGAAGTACTAAAAGACAAAGATACAGGTCTTTGGCAAAGGGCAATGAATTCAGAGATAGAATCTATGTATTCTAATCAGAACTGGGAACTTGTAGAACCACCCGAAAGGATAAAACCCATTGGATGTAAGTGGATCTACAAGAGGAAGCGAGGAGCAGACAGGAAGGTTAAAACCTTCAAAGTTAGGCTTGTTGCTAAAAGGTTCACTCAGAAAGAAGGGATCGATTATGTTAAAACCTTTTTGCCAGTAGTCATGCTTAAGTCGATCTAGATTCTCTTATCCATTGCCGCACATTTCAATTACGAAATCTGGCAAATGGACGTCAAGACAGCTTTTCTTAACGAAAGTTTTGACAAGTGTATCTATATGATACAACCAGACGGATTCATTGCAAAGGGCCAAGAACACATGTTGTGTAAATTTAAGAGATCCATTTATGGACTTAAGTAGCCATTGAGGTCTTGGTACACTCAGTTTGATCAAGCTATAAAATTTTATGGTTTTGATCAAAGTTTGGATTAGTCATGTGTGTACAAGAAGCGTGGCGAAAGCGTGGTGATCTTCCTAGTATTTTATGTAGATGATATCTTGCTCATCGAAAATGATGTGGGGGCATTTTCTACAGTTAAAGTATGATTGTCTGGGCAGTTCGATATGAAAGAATTGAGAGAAACCAGTCACATCTTTGGGATCAAGCTTGTGCAAGTTCGGAAACAAAGGATATTGAGCTTATTACAAGCAAAATATATCGATGATATCTTGCTTGTTTTAGCATACAGGATTCCAAGAAAGGGCTTCTCGCTTTCAGGTATGGAATCACTCTATCCAAGGATCAGTGTCCTAAGACACCGGATGAAATAGAGAAGATGAAGGCGGTTTCTTATGCTTCGGCAAAAGAAAACCTCATGTATGCAATTCTCTGCACTAGACCTGACATATGTTTTTCCGTTGACATGGTTAGCACATATCAGTCTAATCTAGGATAGGAGTATTGGACTGTAGTAAAGAATATATAATCAAGTACCTAAAAATGACTAAGGATTATATGTTGGTTTACCAGGTAAACAGTCTAGTACCTTCGGGATACACAAACTCAGATTTTCAGTCAGACATAGAGTTTGCATCAGGGGACAACCTCACAGATCCTTTACAAAGAGCTTACTGTCCAAGACTTTTGATAGTCATGTATAGGGTATGAGAGTCAGATGCATGGCAGCATGATTTTGAGTATAAGTGGGAGATTGTTAGGATTGGTATACTGAAAATCATATTTTTAGTAATTAATTTTATTTTTTAATAAAATTAATTTTTCATTTTATGAGAATCTTTATGAGCAATGTATGCATATCATTTTTTTATTATGCATGGATATTCAATATTCTGTATAGTATTTAATCTGGTGTGTAGAGTATGGTTAACACACAGAAGATCAGCTTTTAAGTTCTTACAGAATATAAATTTTATGTTCACAGTTTAGATGGAAATGAACATACAATCAGTACGACTGTGTTACAGAGTTTTAGTAGGCCTGTATTGGTTACGGGAAACAAATAATAGCGTCGTCTATTGTTTCGACTCTCTGTGTCAATACACTTTGTGTGTATTGAACGGGATATTTAAGGTAATTAATTTTATACTGATTATATAAATTAATTCACACTCCAATGTTATTATGAATAGTGCTTATTCTCTTAATCTTGAAATAATTATTGATTTGCGTATATTTAAGATTCATTGTTTTGATTCATTAGAGGGTGCAATCTTATATGGGTCTATATTTTCGGTGAGTTAGATAGCGGTATTATTTATATGAAAAATATTAATTATTGACGGAATTCACGTTCTAATAAATCGGGATTGGCGATACTCCCTTAAGGATACTTATAAGTTTTGACAGGGCCAAACCCCGCAGGTGAATTTAATTATCCGACGGTTAAACAAGTTAAGCAGAAGGGTTTGAGAAATATTAAGTTGCCGATTAAATTAAATTGTCAGTAATTAAATTTAATTGACGGGTATCGAGAATCTTAACGTGGGAAGAAATGGTAAGCATTTAATAACAGGAGCTCAATGCAATAAGGTCTTGAGATTATGGGTCAGAGTACAATTATAGTTCTTTAGTGATGTGAACTGTAATTCAGTGTTTTATAAAAATTACAGAAACCGCTGCGTCTTTCCATAATTGCAGAAACCGCTAGTAGATGTCTGTGTTCTACTTGAAATCTTACTCATAATTACTCTCTAGGTCCATGCTGTAGCCTTATATATATGCGGGTAGGCTGAAACAGTTTGACATCTCATATATTGTTGATAGATCATATTTTGTCTTTCAAGATTAAATATATCTGAGCTATGCCAGTACGAGTTCTCAATAGTTCGTAACCCATACTACGCACGAGAATCGCGTAAGCAAATACAGTAGAAGATCTAACAGGAGTTTCAACTCGAAATCAAATCATAGTTAAAGAATCGATCGACAAAAGACATTCTTCTAAATTAACTTTGGTTGCACGGGTTTTATTTTGATTGTTCAACGTCAAAAGTTTTTTATCTGGAGCCCATTTCGGCGTTTGCCTGTCTAGTTAATTTTTTATTGAAAATCGTTTGCAAAAATAATGATCTTGACAGTATTGCCTTCAACATATGGGTGTTTCACGTGACCTGGAGATTGGGGCGTGACATTCAAACCCTTGGATACTGTTCTATTGCTTGAATTTAAAGCTCAAAACCTTCAAGAAACATTTACTGCTCATTTACTCCTCTGGCCGATTCTATCACTCTTTAGCTCATTTATTTTCAATTATTTGTAAAGAGTATTAGCTAGTGAATCTTTGATTCTTTTATATTTATTATAATAGATGGTGAGTCACCATTTATCCTTTAAGAGAGTGAGTGAACTTTTTAAAGAAAAACTCAAGAGAGATTAGAAAAAATAGAAATTGTTTTGTAGAATTTTCTTAAGGCTGTAAAAGGTTTTTGAATAACCTTCAAACATATATCCAAGGTGCAAAAAAATTACGATTGCAATGATCAATACAGAAAAGATTCTCCCAAGAATTCAATAATTCTATCAAAATTAACCCAATAAGGTTTCCATGAGCCTATATCTCACCCTGCAATCTTCTTTTCGCTATCATCTAAAATGTTTCACACATCATGAGTCGAGACTCGTAGAAAATAGACTAAAGATGAACAAATGCATGACATACGAGGATGGTTATGTGAAATGCAGCATGTAGTTTTCTTAAAAGGAGCACAAATTTTGTTTCCAAGCCAAGATACCATTCACATAATCGATTTTTCATTTTTAAAACCAACTCCGTTTAGTCTTTCATTTCCTTATCATTACAATCATTTTTAGTTCTCGATTAACCGCATACACGCACGCACACACACACGCACGCGCGCGCACACACACACGTACGTGGGTCTTTTAACTCTTTCCAAATCCAAACTAATTCATGGTTTAAGTTGTTAAGAACCAATGTCAGACGAGTCTATAGACCCATATATGGCCACTACCGACGGGGTCGTAAGGGCCCGCCAAGTGATAGAAGCGTTCTATAACCCGCCTCGAACTTATAGACCCATGCATGGCCACTACCGACCGAGACTCTAGACACCTGCTAAGTGACAGATGCATTCTATAATCTGCCGCAACTCACATAATCTGTGCAGTTTTTCGGTCTTTCACCGAAGAGCTGGACTAGCCCATAATTAAATGATCCAGGAATCTAAATCGATTCTTTCATTCATTATTTCCAAAATTTCACACACAAGTCCAACCCAAACATGATTCCTCTCCTCAAACCCAACACGATCAAAATCATTCACATTACAACCCGAGTCCAATCGTTAAACCCGGTTCCTCTCGTCAACACCCAACACACATATGGAATTTAAATTATTCAATTATTTTCAATACTCTCATAATTCATACGTTCAAATAAAAAGGCTAAAAACAAACCCAAATCCAGATCTCATATCATTGATATTCATCAATTTAAAGAATTTATTCAAAACTCACAACCCAACGCTCATGTGTTCTCGTGCATCATATAAATTTATGACAATCTATCTACAAGTAGGTTAATATAACCTTAATTTGTCCAAAGTTTCAGTTAATTTCATCAGTTAAACCCAACAATCCTAAAGGCCCCAATTTTCATGGTTTTTTCACATTTTCTCAAATTTATGGAATTTTTTTTTTACGAATAGGTTGATACACCGTTTAATTTGCCAAAAATCAAGTTAATTTAGCCGTTTGAGTTTACCAACCCCAAAACTTCCAATTTGCTCAAGAATCAATCCAATCCAAAATCTTAGTTTACTAATTCCCATATTCGAGGTTCCCCAACATGAATAGTAAGATAAACATAACACAAATCATCCATAAACATCATATTTAACATGCTTCTACCTCCAATCTCAACCTAGGATTCTAAATATATATATATTTCATGCTTTTATGCATATACACAAGGTATACAACTCATACCCAATAAAAATTCAACAATAGTTATAGATCTTACCTCTTTGAAGTTAAATCTACAGAAAACAAGCCCTAGGAAGCTCTAACGATCAAAATCTCCAACCGAACGGTGAGAAACGAGCTTCCAACGCGTAGATCCAACCTTCAACGGATGTATACTCAAGAGGGGAGTAAGGAAGATCCACCAAAGTAGGGTATGAGGAGCTCTAAGATGCTGCAAATGAATTTTCTAGGGTTAGGATTCAGGTTAGAGAGAGAGAGAGGGAAGAAGAGAGAAATGAAAGAAAAGACTCAACCCATGACTTTTAAAAGCTTCTGTCGACAGTCCACTCGAGCGAACTCGTGACTACTTGAACGGCCAGCGCTGTGCGCGACTCCGAGAAAAAGAATCATATACAATTTTAAATTTTGTCCAAACATCCCAAAACTCATCAAAACAATACTCAATAATTAACCTTATGCATTACCAAGTATATAATTATTGTTATCATGATAAAATATTAGTTTCTTCGCACAGTTAAACCCGTTTTCATTTTCCAACAGAGGTCTCTTAACAAATTTTAATTAGCCTAAAAAATGAAAAGGGGTTGGGTCCCTAAACTGGTTGTTCCCAACTCAAGAAGTATTTCAAAAAGGGGTTCAAGAAGATAATGTTAGCAACATGGAGTGAGAGTGAAGAAAGGAATTTCGAGGATGAAAAGAAGGAAAATAAAGTTGTTAACCTTTTCTTCATGGCCAAAGAAGACAATGAGGTAACCAGTTATCCTTTTTCTTTAGTAGAATTTCAAGTTGCATTTGAAAATTTGCATGATGAATTAAGAAAAATGGGTGCTAAGAATGCTATTTTTAAACAGTTGATTCTTTTCTTATCTTCTAAAATTGAAGTTTTAACAGAAGAAAAATGCTTGTTGTCAAACCAAGTGATTTTCTTAAAGAATGAAATTCAAGTTTTAAATGAGAGCTTGAATACCTTACAAAAATTGTGCATAAGTTTACTTTTGAAAAAGAAAACTTGGACAAACTTCTTGGAATGTAAAAATGTATTTTTGACAAAGTTGGTATTTGATATCAACCAAAAAAGAAACAAAAAATGTTTAGCAACATTTTTGTTAAAGCATCATCAAATTATTCTAATATCGCTTGTTTTTATTGTTATGAGTATAAACACACTGTCACATATTATCCACATAGAATATCTTTTAATTTACCTGTTAAAAGGGTTTGGATTATAAAAGGAGCACACCTACATGGAATTAACACCAAATGACCCAATAAAGTTTGGGTATCGAAAATCAAAACTTGATTTTTTTTGCAAGTGTGTCTCGAGTCCTCATTCAAGGAAGAGATATAGTAACTTGATAGTGTCTGCTCAAGGCATATGACAGGTGATAAATCAATATTTGCATCCTTCAAGCTTAAAGATGGTGGATTTGTAACTTTTTGTGGCAACAGTTAGGGTAAAATCATACAAATTAATTGTATTAGTAAAATTACTTCCCCTTCTATTGAAAATATTTTACTTGTTGATGGTTTGAAACATAACCTTCTTAGCATAAGCAAATTTTGTGACAAATGCCGCAAGGTTATCTTTGATCATGCTAAGTGTGTTATTAAAAACTCAATTGATAACATTTTTATTTTTGAGGATCATAAGTATGAAAATGTTTACACTTTCAATCTAAATGACATTTTCAAAAATGACACAAAGTGCTTAGTTGCCTTGAGTGATAAAAGTTGGTTATGGCATAGAAGACTTGGACATACTCACATGAACTTGATTTCAAAGTTTTTAAAAATGGAGTTGGTGATTGGTTTACCATAAATCAAATTTGAAAAAGATAAAATTTGTGATGCATGTCAACAAGGCAAACAAGTTAGAAGTTCTTTTCAATCCAAAATGGTGATTTTAACTTCTAGGCCCTTACAATTATTGCGTATGGACTTATTTGATCCAATAAGGATTCTTAGCCTTGAAGGCAAGAGATATGCTTTGTTGTTATTGATGATTTTTCTAGATACACTTAGGTGCTATTCTTACCGCATAAGGATGAAGCCTTTGCCATTTTTTCAAATCTGTCTCGAAAAATTTAAAATGAATTTTTTTTTCAAATCACAAGTATTAGAAGTGATCATAGTAGAGAATTTAAAATTAAAAATTTTGAAAAATTTTAAAAAATTTTGTGATGAAAGTAGTATAGACCATAATTTCTCTACTCCTATAACCCCTCAACAAAATAGTGTTGTTGAAAGAAAGAATAAGACCTTAAAAGAAATAGCTAGAACCATATTTTGTGAAATAATCTACCAAGATACCTTTAGACCGAAACTGTAAACACAACTTTTATATCATAAACAGAGCAATGATTCGAGTTTCTTTTAAAAAAATTCCATATGAGTTATAGAATAAAAGAAAACCTAGCATCAGCTATTTTTGTACTTTTTGATACAAATGTTTTATTTTGAATAATAACAAAGAATTTTTGGGCAAGTTCGATACTAAATCTGATGAATGTATTTTCTTAGGATATTCTGTATATAGTAAAACTTATAAAGTTTTCAACAAAATGACACTAATTGTTGAAGAATCTATTAATGTTGTATTTGATAAAATTAATCTTGGTTCTTCTAAGGAATTTTGTTAAGATAACTTGGTTGACATAAAAAATGGTATTGAAGACATCTTCATTAAAGACCAAGAAGTGCCAAGGGATTGAGGTATGATCGTGGTCATCCAAAAGATTTGATCATTGGTGACCCATCTCAAAGTATTAAAACTAGATTCTTTCTACATAATATTTGTGGTAATTTAGTATTCCTTTTCCAGACTGAACCAAAACATTTTGAGAAAACTAAAAACGATGAGTTTTGGATCTTGACTATGCAAGAAGTGCTAAATCAATTTGAAAAAAATAAGGTTTGGACTTTAGTCCCAAGACATAAGGAACAGTCCATCATTGGTACAAAATGAATTTTTAAAAATAAAATGAATAAGAATTGAGTAATTCTTAGGAACAAAACTCGATTGGTAGCCCAATATTATAATTAAGAAGAATGTATCGATTTTGATGAAACTTTTGCTCCTATAGTTAGGTTTGAAACCATTAAGATGTTGCTTACTTTTACATACTTTAAAAATATCAAACTTTATCAAATGGATGTCAAAAATGCATTTCTAAATAGTTTTATTTTTGAAAAAGTTTTTACGAAACAACCGCCTAGTTTTGAAAATCTTGATTTTTCAAACCATGTTTATAAACTCACCAAGGCTCTTTATGGTTTGAAGCAAGCACCAAGAGATTGGTATGAAAAACTTAGCAAATTCTTGATTGAAAATGAGTTCTCAAGAGAAAAAATTAATACAACTTTTTTTATCAAGTTTAAAAAAAAGATATGTTTGTTGTCCAAATATATGTAGATGATATTATCTTTGACTCAACTAATGAAACTCTTTGCAAAGACTTTACTAAGTGTATGCAGGAAAAATTTAAAATAAGCATGATGAGTGAGTTAAACTACTTCCTTGAACTTCAAATCAAACATTTAAACGAAGGAATCTTCATTAACTAATTCAAGTATACAAGATATTTGTTGAATATGTTTGATATACAAAGTGCAAAATTAGTGGGAACTCCAATGTGCCTTTCAACAAAACTTGATAAAGATGAAAATGGTAAAGTATAGAAGAAAAGAGATATAAAAATATGATTGACTCTCTACTTTATTTAACTGCTAATAGATCTGACATCATGTTTAATGTAATATCTCGAAAAATAATAATAATACAATTAATTAAATTAAATAAATAGTTATAATAATAATTGCGCTATTAATTTGTCGGTTACAGCCGTTACACATATAAAAATTAGTACGGTAAATAATTATATTAGATAAGTTAAAAGAGAGCTTGAGGAGAATTAATTATTTATGGGTAAATTACACAGACCTCTTCCGAGATTTCTGACAAAAACAGAAACTTCCCCCGTGGTTTCTAAAATATCACTAACTTCCCATCAGGTTTAATTTTTACATCAAATGAACCAAACCGTTAAATTTTTGAACGAAAACCACCATTACTACCCCAAAACCACCCCACACCCCTAAACCATCCTCAAAACCATCCCCACCCCCACCCCCAAAACCACCCCTACACCCTAAAACCACCGCCCAAAACCCACACCGCCGCTGACCGCTGACCGCTGACCAATTAGCGCCTTGCGTAGCGCCCGCCGCGCTGGGCGGAATGTCGCGTCGGCGACAGATTACGCCTGTCAGTCTGTGTTCCGTTCCTCTACACTTCGCGGCCTTTTTTTCGCCCTTCGTGCGCCGAAGGCGTGGGAGCCTGATGTTCGCCGGGTTCGACTATGGCACGTCCAATTGCTCCATCGGTCTGCTGGCGGGTGGCCACGCGCGCCTGGTCGCACTTGAAGACGGGCGCACCCTGATCCCGTCGACAATGTGGGCCGCGCGTCAGGATCTGGTGGTGCGTCAGCTTGATCCCCGCCGTACCGAGCCCACTGATCGCGCGAGGTGGCCTGCGAACACGGGTGA
>JAULJZ010008073.1:0-16650 GCA_032270985.1 Heliamphora pulchella | reverse complement strand
GGCCAAGACTCTGCCACTTAAAGTAGATGGGGATTAGTTAGCTAAGCGTGGAAATTGACTTTTTCTTATTTGAAGATGAGGTTGAGCTAGCTCTTTGTTGATCTAAACTTTTCAGAAAGCCCTACAAAAAAACCTCTTAGATGAAAATTTCGTTGGTCATTGGAAGATATTGTTTTCAAGAAATGCAATCCTCTCTATGAAGCTTAAGAAATCTTGTCTGAAGCATTCGAAGATATTGGATGCATTGTGTTTGTGTTCTTTTGCTTTTGATTTGCATTGTGTTGAGCCTCTTTGTATATCTTTAGTTTTTTGGGGAAGAACACGACATTCTGGTTTTAATTTTTTGTTGGGCTAGTAGACATGCTTATGTTGCTGTTATAACCATTGACCAGTATATGTTTAGGAAATAAACGAGTTCATAAATCAAATATCAACTAAAAGTTTAATCTAGCCAGAAACTCAATGTGATTTATCAATTTTTTTATTGTTCTATATTTACAGTTGATTTACCAATCCCAAATTTTTTGCATTTACCAAGGTTTGAATTCCTATCATTCTATTTGGGAAGATAACTGTTGGATTGTTTCACGTTGTCCAGTTTGAGCCTCTCTGTGCAGTTTATAAGGTTTAATTTTTCATTTTTTTAACATCTAAATTTTAAGGAGTTGTGTAGGTTGGACTTTTTAACATGATATTAGAGTTCTAGTTTCATGAAATTTTGGGTTCAAGTATTGCAATGTGTTTTCTTGCTATATTTGTTATTGTGCACTCTGTGTCTTGGTGCACATGTTCAGTTTGTTTACCTCTTCACGTGCGAAAAAGGGTCGCACGTGAGGGGGAGTGTTGACTAGTTTGATATACATTGTTTGGTTAATTTTTTAATAGTTTAAACTTTTGGAAAAATTAGTGACTTAATTTAGTATCAGAGCTGGGTTGCACGCTTTTTAGCGGGCCGAGTATCTGACTGTTGTGGTTCAAGAGGTGTGTTGGATTGTCTCACATCACCTAATTTGAGCCCCTCAGTGCGGTTTATAAGATTTAGTTTCTTCTTTCTAACACTTGGGTTTTAAAGAATTTGTGTAGAGCTTTTCAACTGTTAACATCTACACTTTTTGGTTAAAGGCTACTTGGTACTTTTGACTTCTAATATATCAGTTTACTTTGACTTCTAATATATCGTTTATGTGTTCATTAACTGACGTGTTGTGTTCAGGCTGACGAGGGACAGGAGGAGTACATCTGTAGGATTGTTGAAATGTTTGAGGCAATTGATGGCTCACCTTATTTTACAGCTCAGTGGTATTACAGAGCTAAGGATACTGTAAGATATTCTGAGATGTCCCGGTACTACTATGTTTTTGGAAGAGTTTCTCTCAGGTTCATGAATGGACTAGATTGGTCTATTTGGGGTAGTTTTGGGTTTAAAATGAGCCCACTTAGATGATTCGTGTTAGTTTTTTTATTTTTAGTGCTTTGATCATCCCTGGAAAAAATCAACTTCTTGCATATTATTAAGTGTTTTAGCAAATCATAGTTTTGTCTAAAAAATGACGGTATTTTTGCCATTTATTTTTTAGTTAAATGTGATTTATTTAAACACTAAAAAATATTAAATCAATTTTATAAATAAATAGTTCAAATTATCAAAATGATCGATTTTAGATCCAAAATCTACTCAACTAAGTCGGTCCAATCTTCTTATAGACCAGGGAGAAGTATTCCTTTGTTTTATGCTTTTCCTGGAATAGTGAGCTTATGTCGGGCTACATGTTTGTTTTCAGGTTATTAAGAGCAGTTCTAACCTTATTGACAACAAACGCGCGTTCTTCTCCGAAATTAAGGATGATAACCCTCTAAATTGCCTCGTTGAAAGGATCAAAATTGTTAGACTTCCCTTGAATGTACGCCTCATCCCTGATCCTTGGAAAATTCATCCATTTCTTTGCTTCTGAATAAATATGGTAACCATTTTGGGATTTTTTAGCAGGTGGATTTGTCTGCAAAGGAAGCAGCAATTTCAAATTGTGACTATTACTGCGATATGCTGTATCTACTGCCATATTCCTCATTTGTGAACTTGCCACTTGGTATGTTCTCTTCTTTAACGAATACCAGCAATTAATTGTTATTTTGATTAAATATCCTTACGCCTTGTTTGATATTTCCATAATTGGGAATTGAATTTCACTAAAAATTTTGGTGCAATGTAATTCCGTCCTTGTTTGCCCAATTAAAAAATAGAGTAATTCAGTTCCCTTATATATTCTAGTAATTCTCTATATTAAACTATTAGATAAGTTATATCCTGTCTGAAATTAAATGAGAAAATAACTATTACCATAGAATTTGGTATTATGGTATAACTAATACAATTCAATTTTACCGTATAACTAATACAATTTACTTAGATCATTTGTCTTATCCAACCACATAACTAGTACAATTCAATCTCACCGTTTATCTCATTCATTCAAAAATAATTCAAAAATCAAATGAGGCCTTCATGAAAGTAGAGGGATGAACAAATTTCTTGTCCAAATTCATATAAAACTAGTTGTATGGCAGATAATGTGGGTGCTGGAAGTGAGTCAGATTCCACAATATCGAGCGAGGCCGACGTTGCAGGAGCAGTAGGTGGCGTCATGTTTGATAGTGAAGAGGTTTCGGAAATTGGAGAGCGCAAGAAGACAGAGATGTCACTTCTGGATCTCTACTCTGGCTGTGGCGCAATGTCAACAGGACTTTGCCTTGGCGCCAACATGTCTGGCGTTAATCTTGTCACTGTAAGTTCTTAATTAATGCTATTCCTCGAAAACCTTTTCCCCATTATCAGCTTAAGCTGTTTTCTAATTCTTTATCTATCCTATTTGTAAAATTTTGATTATTTAGGGTGTGATTGGACTTAAAAAACGCATTTTTTTGTGTGGAGTTTTCCTCCCTTTTCTATGTTTTTAATTGAGTTTTTTTGGTTCAATTTTTTTCTCTTCTAGTTTGTCTTGAAAATGGGAATTTAAAAAGTATGATCGTTAAAATTAAAGTTGAAAAAAGTTCATTCATAACGAAAAATGGCACAAAAAGCCTTTAGCTAATTTAACTCTTATACAAAATCATTCAAGCCATTTTTTTTGGGGTTATTGGGATAGGTAAATTCTGTTAAGATTTAATTCGTCAATCTCTAAATTCAAACGAAAGCACAATCATGCACATACCAAAGAAAAAATCACGCAATAATATACGTGGTTCGGTATAACTTGTTTACATCCACGGGTAAGAGAGATAATCCAATATAACCGTAGAGTGTACTACTCTGAAACTCAACATCCATAACTCGAGTATTGAATAAATCTTATTTTCTCGCTCAAAGACCATTTTGGTGCCCCTAGTATTTTTTTTCTTTTTTCTACATCTTTATTCTTTTGATTCAATTATCCTCTCAATCTACTATAATTATAAGATTCACATTTATAGGCAAAATGCTAAAATTTTAGTCACCATATAATTATAAAATTCTAAAACTCTACTTTTCATATAATTATAAAATTCTAATTATATGAATTTGCAAAATACAAGACACACTCATTAATTTTCATCTTGATTTGAATTCTGTAAATTACCTTAAAGGTAACTTGTATCGATGCCAATCCTGCTGGTGTCGCCTATCCACCACACTCCAATCATTATGACCTGCACCTCTACACCGAAATGCCTGACACCAATTCACCGAGGTGTTTGCCATTACTTCATCTATTTGCCGAAATGTATTAGTTGCCAATCATCTATCAAATCAGAAAATCGCTATTTGATTTGATTCTACCTACAACTAATTTTGATTGTCGAATGTATTGCTTTATTTTTTTTTCTTGTGCAAAATAAATATTCCTTGATCTATATGAATTGAGATAAAAAATATATTTGCGCTGTAGTTTCGTACCACAGCTTCAAATCGTTATCGTACCACAGCTTCAAATTGTTAATCACTGGCTCTGATATCATTTATTGGGATTTTAACACCAATTCCTGAATGGCGAATGCAAATGTAAGCAAATATCCACACACGAAAGAGAAAAATCACGTAATAATTTACGTAATTTAGCACAACTTGCCTACATTTATGGGTAAGAGATCTTTTGATTCAACTCTCTACGTACCTACTACTATTAGAATTATAAGGTTTCTATTTATAGGTAAATCCTAAAACTTAACTCCATATAGTTATAAAATTTTATACATATTAGATTTTTTATGGATTAATGACTTTAATTCAACCTAAATATATATAAATAAAATATTAATTATATGCATTCACAAAATACAAGACACATTCCTTATACATCCATTATTCAACTCAAAATCAAAAGATCACTTTATCATTGCTTTTTTATGATGCTATGTATAATGATTGATGAATTAGTAACTTTTAGTTGAACTTATTCTTTCAATTTGATAAATTAGGATTGCATAAAAAATTCTGAAAACTGTGGATACTAGATTAAAATAATTGGCATTATTATTATTGATCATAGGTTTTTTTGTTTTATCTAAACTTTTTTGATTATTTTTTAGTCATGCTATTTTTACTTTTTTGATTGATGATGACCTATGAAGCATAGACACTTCTACAAAGGTAGTGTGCTGTGTCGGACACGACACTCTTTGGACACTTTAAATTTATATTCAATAATTTTTAAATGTGTCTTAATTAAAAAATTAAATTCATAATGTCATACACTTTTTAAACGCTTGGAGGACACTTCTTGAACTCTTTGAAGACGTCTTATAGGATGAGTTTATCATAGTAATAATGTTTTTCATTTTCTAAAACGCAAATTATGTACACTAAATATATTTTGAAATATTTATAAGAGGAAGTTTAAGACTTCTTAAGTTTAGGAGTGATATGTTATATATTTTTAATTACTATTGAATAAATTATTTACATATTGAACATATAATAAATATTTAAAAATATAAATTTTTAACGTGTCCTAGACGTGTCGTGTCATGCATTTTTTGAACATTAACGTGTTCGTGACGTGTTATGTGTCCGTGTCTATGCTACTTAGATGATGACGTTAGAAATTTAAAAAGTATACTCATTTGAATTAATGATCAAAAGATTAACTCAAAACCAAAAAAAAGGTAGATAAAGGCATGCGCGGTTTCCTTTTAATCACGTTTCATACTCTTGGCCAAATATTGGACAACTTTATTTCTTTATGCAGAAATGGGCTGTTGACTTAAATGCATATGCATGTGAAAGCCTAAAATACAATCATCCTGAGACTGAGGTATATCCCTTTTCCTTAATTTTTTATCCATCTCAACTCATTCTGTCATTTGCTTTGGATGTCTCTTGACTAATTATCCTCACTTTATAGGTGAGAAATGAATCTGCAGAAGATTTTTTGTCTTTATTAAAGGAGTGGAAGAAGCTTTGTGTCTCCTTCTCCTTGATAGGAAATGAGGATTCCAAGCAACAGGACGTAGATCATGTAAGTGTAGAAGATGAGGGTCAAGATGATGACAGTGATGGTGATGATGGAGAAGATGATTCTGAAGTATTTGAAGTTGAGAAGGTTTTGGCTATTTGTTATGGCGACCCAAAAGAGAACCAAAAGCGTGGATTGCATTTTAAGGTGCTCAGACTTGATTAAAAATCTAAGCTTTATGTGTGCAGTTTACTTAGGAAAGAAGCTTTGGCAAAGCCTCTACACCAACTATTATGCAAGCAAAAACATAATTTTTTTTGCATTCCTAGATTAGTCAAAAGCTGATAACACCCAATTGGAAATTCTTCATATTAATGAAGTTTTATCTAGATCCTTCTTATTTAGTTCTATAACAGCATACGTCGAAAAGCTTACTTAGGTTACCTTAAAATCTATGTCAGATGTTCAAATAAATAGTTTGTGAGTACAATATTTTTTTCTTCCAAAGATATTTGTAAATACTTCTTATAATCTATGAATGCTTATTTCTCTCTCTATTTTTCATTTTAGATTCGTTGGAAGGGTTATGGGACAGATGAAGACAGTTGGGAGCCTACTGATGGTTTGGGGTATGCCATAAGAACATAGAAAGTCATTCTAGGCTAATTTTCACGTTGCTATTTTTCGGTATATGTCATCTTGTAATCAACCTTTTGTTCACTAGTGATTGCAAAGAGCGAATGAAGGAATTTGTCACAAATGGGTTTAAGTCAAAGATTCTCCCTTTGCCTGTAAGTTTCTATCACGTTAGTTATTTTTGTTGTTTTATGATTCTTTCAAGTTGATTCTAATTTCTAAAATTTAAATTTTATTGTTTGAATATTGTTTAGGGTGATGTTGATGTTATTTGTGGGGGTCCTCCCTGCCAAGGCATAAGTGGATTCAATCGCTTTAGAAACAAAGAGAATCCTTTAGAAGATCCAAAAAATAAGCAACTTGTTGTTTTCATGGATATTGTGGATTATCTAAAGCCAAGGTTTGTATTGATGGAAAATGTCGTTGATATTGTGAAGTTTGCTAGTGGATTTCTTGGAAGATATGCTTTAGGTCGTCTTGTTGGGATGAATTATCAAGCACGACTTGGAATGATGGCAGCCGGTGCCTATGGATTGCCTCAATTTCGCATGCGAGTCTTCATGTGGGGTGCTCGTCCTACAGAGGTCATTAAAATGGACTAAATTTTCTAAGTTAATGCTTCTAATTTTGCTTTTTAACCAACTAAATGTCTTTCTATATGCAGAAGTTGCCTCAATATGCCTTACCCACACACAATGTTGTTGTGAGGGGTGTTATTCCTACCGAATTTGAGGTACGTTTTGTAACATTGTTGTTTTTCTTGTATTTTAGTTATATTTGCAAATGATTTCGTGGTAAATCTTGATTTGGTAAATGTAGTCAAACACTGTGGCTTACGATGAAGGTCGAGAATTAGAACTAGAAAAGGAACTTTTTCTCGAAGATGCGATTTCTGATCTCCCTCCGGTATATTGACTAACCAATTACTAATGATTGTTTTCTATGATCTATTAGTTTGGCATATTCTAGGTAGTTAGTATCTATTTTTATCTTGAATTTGCTCATAAGGTCGAGAATGACGAGGGAAGAGATGAAATGCCATATGGGAAAGAACTGAAGACAGAATTTCAACAATTCATTCGATTGAGGAAGAATGGTAAGCCATCCTAATTTTTAGCCAAATCACTTTGTTAATTATTTCATTGCTAAAAATTGTTTATCAATATGAAATGTGGAAGTAATAAAGAGTTGTTCTTATCCTTCTTCTTTGGATGATGAAATGTTTTTTTAGTTGACTCCTTAACTTTTTTTCATTTTTAGTGAATTCCTCTCAAGTAGTCTCTTACACAAATTAAAAAGTCTCAAGTGATAGGGTTTTCAATGTTAAAATGCCTATAGTCAGAATTGTTCCGTACAAACGTATGGTTTCTTTCTTATTTTAAGCTTTGATACTCTTTTATGTTCTTTAAACTTGTGGCAAGACCTTAGACAACAAGGGTTTCCCATGTTTTCCTAAAGTGGGTTTGGTTTTTAAATACATGTTTGGAAACAAATGTGACTTGTGTTGGCATTTTTTTTTTGTTTGCGAGTGTGGACTCAAACATGGGCAATGCACTCTAGGAAGAGTGTTTGATTTCCCTAGCACAGTCTTTAGACTCTTTACGCTATGTCTTATTATTGTGTTATACCTTATTCAAGCCCGACTTCTTTGGCTCTTGGGTACTCTAATTCATCACGTCTATTTGAATTTGGTGTTAATTTGAATTCCATGATAAATGTTTTGCAACTTCCTCTATTTGTGTTTTTAGCGAGTGTAAAATTTTCCAACGCATTTACACTATGCAATGCATTTAAGCATTAGTATTTAGTGATCATCCTTTTGGGTTTTAACAGCCATGTTCTTGTTTCTTAGAGGTACACCTTTTTTGAGAAACAGTACTAGTGAATAATGAAAGGATCTTTGCTGTCGATTTAGCGTCTGTTTAGTTGTTTGTCTTGGTATTAATCTATTAATAGCTTAGTTGATATTTGCAAAACTAATTTACAAATATCATTTACTGTGACCCTTTTCCAATACCATGCTTCTTTATATTTGAAGTGGATTTTTCGTATTTCAAGTTATCTAGATTTCTTATTTTAGATAGGCTAAACAAAAATCATACTTCTAAAATACAATTTTTTCGTTTGTTTATGTTTATCTTGTTTTCTTTCATCTTTTGTAGAGTTGTTGAGTTGTTCACCATTTGAGTCCAAAGCATCAGAACTTCTTCTCTTTGATCACCGTCCTCTTCAATTGAACGATGATGATTACCAACGTGTCTGTCAAATACCAAAGAGAAAGGTTTGACAGCTTATGCTCGTGCTACGATGATGTGTAGTATACTAAAATAAAATTGAAATTCCAATCCCATCTTGATTTATTATTTCATTTATCTTTTGTCTCAGGGTGCAAATTTTAGAGATTTGAAAGGTGTTAGGGTTCGTGATGATAACAAAGTCGAATGGGACCCGAACGTAGAAAGAGTGTATCTACCTTCAGGAAAGCCGTTGGTACGAGTGATCCTCATTTGTCTCTGGCTTAAAGTTGGCCTTTTAGTCTTTTTGGTTAATGTCATAAAAAAGTCGATTGTCAAATCACAACCGTTTTTCTTCGCATGGTGGTTTAAAAATCAAGCTTTCGATTTTCTTAAAGACCATTGTTTTTAGCCTGGTCTTTAGGTCAAGTTACCAAGCAAACCCTCTATGTTTGTTACAATTTTCTTTTTTGTCGAGTTGCTGCTTAAATCTGATTGTGTTGCTTGTGCGGACAGGTCCCGGATTATGCAATGACTTTTGTTGGAGGGTCTTCATCTAAGTAAGCCTGCTCATATCTTTCCATAATTTTGATCGTTGCTTTTCTTTCTTGCATATTCATTTCGTGAAATCATGCAGACCATTTGCTCGGTTATGGTGGGATGAGACAGTTCCAACAGTAGTTACTAGGGCAGAGCCACACAATCAGGTGGCTTTCTCCCTTTACTTTTTATATTAAAAAATATAAATATATTGGCATGCATGTACTTATTGATGTGTAACGCCGAGTCTTGTGTATTTTGTCAGGGTATATTGCATCCTCAACAAGACAGAGTCCTTACAATTCGTGAAAATGCAAGGTTACAAGGTTTTCCGGACTACTATAAGCTTTTTGGCCCAATAAAAGAAAGGTATGTTGTAGTCATTAATGGTTAATGAAACTATTTTCCCTTTTTAAACAATTGTAAATAGGGAAGGGCAACATTGCTACGATAAGATTTGAATTGGGCATCACCCTCGTAAGGGAGCACCTCATCTGTTAGGACAAACCTTGGCCTTGATGGTTAATGAAACTAATTGCCACCATCTAGTTTTATATATATATATATATATTTTGAGTGTATGCCTCAATCTCAAATTCCCACTTTGAGTGTTTTCTGTTGCTATGAGATTAGGTTTGTCAAATTGGCATTGGAAACAGGTTGCCCAAGTTAGCTTTATCCTTCATTCCATAATGCATTGGTTTCCTATGTTTTCAAGGACATTTGTGTAGGGATTTATAGATGACAATAAAATTGTAAAGACAAGACGAGAAGATTAAAGTTGAAAATGTAAAATTATTTCTTTGTCTCTATTTTTTCTTGATTAACAAAAATCTATTTTCAAATTCATAATCCAGTCAGACTAAATTTGAGTTTCTTCACCAAATTCTTAGGAAGACAAGACACAACTATAGTTATATTTATTAAACACTTACAATGTTTGTTACTGATAAAATTGCCCTTATAAACTAATATTTTCTATGCATAGAACAAAAGTATATGCATGACTTTGTAGTGAAGTTAACCCATCTACAAAAAATACTCATTGGTATATGATTATATGTCTATCAAGATATGCCTTTTTTGGCATGAGATTTACAATAGTTTTTACTTGTTTTTTCCTTTGTAATACACATTTCGTGTGTTGATCTTGAGTTAAAACTAACACAAAGTCAGTCACGCACATTACTTAAGGCTTGCTAGGTGGGACTTCCCTTATTGCCCATTAAGCCTTAAGTACTTTACAATGTTTTTTTCTCTCCTATAAATGGTGAGACCCACTAGGAATTTCGTTGTATGGGGTCCACCACATGTGAGTGAAAGAGAGGGAGCAAAGTTTTTCGAAATATTGAATAATTGAAGTACTATGAAAGTAGAAATGGTTGATTTTAAAATCCAGAAAACCCTTGATTATACTTGATAATAGGTACATCCAAGTTGGGAATGCAGTGGCGGTCCCAGTTGCTCGAGCTTTGGGATATGCCCTAGCCATGGCGTTTCAGGGTTCGTGCGGTGAAGAACCATTGTTCACTTTGCCCAAGAAGTTCCCTAACATTCTCGGCCGCCTTTCTCCTGCATTAGAGGAGGATCATGTTTAGTTGTTGAAATTGAGAGCACTTCTCCATTGATCATTTTATCTCAGTTTCTATTGTAGGAACCATACCCATCATTTAGCTGTATCTTTAATGTATTCTTGATTTATTCAGCTCTCCTACGTACGCAGAATTAACTACAGAAAATAATTTAAGTCATCCATATGTATGTAAGAACAATAATTTATGTAGGGTTCACATGCATATGAATGTCTGAGATTATTTATGGTTGGGCTATGTGTCTAATATTTTTCTTATTTATTTTATTTAGTTTAGCGTAAGCCTCTCTATCCTCCCTAAAATATCTTTTATTTGTACGGATAAACCCCTGGGAATCCAAATTCTTCTTTTATTGGTATGGATAGGCCATCCTGGAATGGCTTAATTGAGTGTTTGGTGGGACATTTTAAGAAATGTTGTGCAAATGCGATTGGTTTATATGTAGTGGTTGTTTGTTGGAAATTTTTAACGTATGTTTTTTTTTTTTTTGAAATTTGTGTTAGTTTATTTGTTTACCTGTTATTTACTGATTACTCAAACAACTTAAAAAAAAATCAGTTTTAGGGAAGCTTCATAACTTTCATTCGATGCTTTACTTTTTATATTTTAACATAGTTTTAGCTGTAACGAATTAAATTCTTACTCAATATGTGTCTTATTAGTCATTGTGATGTCTCATTCCACACTTGTAGAAGATGAAAAATATGTTTGGTATGTAATTAAATAAGTGAGTTATTATTAATAATTTAGTTTAAGCATTTTGAGTTGTATTATTAGGTTTTTTTATTTAAGTTATTGGATTAGTGAACTGTTTGGGTTGTTATAGTCATTGGAATGTTTAAAAATTTGATTTTTAATAAGGTTAGTTTTCTTAAAAAAAAAAAAAAACTAGATTGATTGAAATAATTTCTTTAGGGTAGGTTTTTTTTTTTGCATTTTATTAAAATGTTTAATTTGTTCTTATTTTTTATTTTTAAGTAGAAGTATTTGAAATAATCACATGATAAATTGGATATGTCAATTAGGGGCCTGGTTCTATAAATAAGAGGATATTGTAAAATTAGTATAGTGTGACAACAAATTAAGTGGATTCTTAATCCAATTACTTGAATATTTGAATAACTAGCCTAATAATTTAAATCAAAATGTTTAAAGTTTAAGTTATAATATTATAGCACCAAGGTTTCATTATATATTGGTTTTATTTTTTATTCTTTCGACATTGGATGAAATATCGAAGTGTGTATCTTTTTAGCTTATTCGTTTTTAGCTTTTTTATCTTTTTATTTATTAGATGTTTTAGTAATACCAAATAGGAGCCTGTTTCTTTAAATAAAAGGTTAAAGTGTGAAAACTAGTAATTAGATTGCATATCGATTCAAGTAGATTAACTAATCCAATTACTAGAATATTTAAATAAAGAGTTTAATAATGTGATTCAAAATGTTTAAATTTTAAGTAAATAGTTGTAGCACCAAGATTTCATTATACATCAGTTTTATTACTATTCTATTGAAGCAGGATGAGATATTAAAGTGTGTCCTTTTATGTAGCAATGGAAATAAAAATTTTATTTTCAAAACAATCAAAAATATATTCTTATGCATAGTTTTGATTTTTGGAAACAATTGAAGTTGTTTGTAAATTTAGCAAACAAAAATATCAACATAAACAAGTTTTTAACACTTGTTTACAATTTTTTTTAATAAAAATAAACAGCGATGAGAAATAAAAATAGTACCGCCTGTTGATCAAAAGATGAAAAAATTTAATTAAAAACAAATATAAAAAACAAAAAATCTAGCTTATTAATTTGTTTTGATTTATGTTTTGACTTTTCTTATTTTTTAATTTTTTGATTTATCTTGATTAAAGAAATTTTGAAAGTATAAAACTATAAAATAATATATAAATCACTAAAAAAAAACACGAAAAAACAAAAACCCAAAATTAATGCTCACTCGTTCCGTGGAAAATTTTCAACCACTCGTAAGTCTCGTACACTGGCGAATTGGGTGCGAATTCAATAGGTTTAAGGCAATTGGCGGTTTTATTAATTTCTTGCACTCTTTTTATTATTCAATTATTTTATTTTGCTTATTTTCTTATTTTTTTTGATGAAATTATAATACTTTTTCGACTGCTCAGGATGGTGTTTGAAATTGTTGAAACTAATAGATTATAGATTATAGATTATAAGTTGTAACAGAAATTGTAAGTGTTTTATAAAAATTGTTGCTTTTAATTGAAATAGAAAAAAATAGTTATAATTTGTAATAAAAATTATAATTTGTAACTAAAAATAGTACTAAGAAATTAAAAGTTAGTAGCTCTAGTTTTTCCAAACACCCCTACAAAATTGCCTTGTGATGGGACTAAGTTTCAGCAATCACTTAGTCTCAGCCACAAATGATAAAAACACATTCACAGATTACTGAATTTAGGCACACGAATTTACAAGAACAAATCTCAAATTTGTTAAACACTGAGTAAAATTACAAAAGAAACGCTATAAGCAACTCACGCCACTCTTTTGCTTGTCTAGTTGCCAAGCCATGCCCACATATATAGGCATGTTATAGTGAATAGCAGTTACTAGTAGTTACAAGCAGTTTCTACAGTGGATATTCTCCAATTGCTAAGCACATGTGCAGAAACAATGAAGAGTCCTACGCCCTTTTGACACTTGTCTTCTATTGAGCATTTTCAACAAATCTTCTAGAACTGTCAATAACTGCCCATGATCCCTGAGACATGCCATAATGTACTGACATGTTGATCAAGTAAAGCCCTCAGGAGATAATCGCCCATAACTGCTCACATTGATTTGGCACATGGGCTTGACCATGCACAGACATGGGTTAGCAGTTGTAACTGCCTAGTCATGTGCAAGGCATGCCCCTAAGTGTGCCATGCCACTGGTAGTGTGTTGAAGTAGTATCAGCTTCCTAACTAATGCTAGTGTCGGTTCATTGTCTGCCATATGCCTATTGAGCTGTCTGCTAGTATTAAACCACAAGCCATACAAGTACCTGCATCCATGCATCGCGAATTGGTGCCTTCACGTGCTAAGTATTTTTGCCATTCTTGTCTAAGGGTAGAGTGACAAGCTTGTTGCCACAAGGCCACCTCGAATAATATGGCATGCTCTTCTCATGCCACCAAAGATTGGAAAGGGTATGAGGTGCCATCGTATGCCACCCAAGAACACTTATGTCAGGGTGCTAACAAACCACTCCCACTAGAAGAAGCCGATGCCCTCGTTGGTAGGGAATGTAAGTATTGCTGCACTTGATTTTCAAATTACCAATGCTTCACATCCTTCTCCCAGCTTGCTTCAGAATCTAGTAAGTATTTCTACTTAACCAGATAATAAGTTTGCCTATTTTTTCTTATTTTGGCCATTCGTTCAGTGATTTAAAATCATTTCAGCATCGTCCTTGAATTGTTTTCTGATTACAGGAGGTGCCCTCCGAATTTGCTTCATTTCCATGTTCACCAAGTCCTCTTGAAACAGTTTCAAGAAACTCGCATGACCATCTGTCTGTGGATGATTGGTAGTGAAAAATTCTGATTCGGAACCCAACAAGTTAAACAGCACCGTCCAAAATCTTCCCTTGAAATGAGTGTCCATGTCATTCACAATGTCTTTGGACAAACCAAAGTATTTTACCACATACTTATAGAACAATTCAGCAGCAACGCCAACGGGACATGCAAGTGGGGTAGGGATAAACACAGTATACTTAGAAAAACGATTGACAACTGCCATGACAGAACGCATACTATCGACCTTCGGTATATTCGACATGAAGTCTCTTTTCGCGAGAAGGTTTTGGATGGTGCTGTTCAACTTGATGGGTCATGAGTTAAAATTCTCCTCTGCCAATCATCCACAGATAGATGGTCAGCCGAACAGATGAATATGCTGCTGGAGGTGAGATGAGCATAAAAAATATTTTTTTGACTAAAATATAATTTTTTTTATAGAAAAGACAAAAAAAGCTAATAATTTGTATTCATATTGCTTATTTTTGTGTTTAATGATTTTTTAAATTTTTTTTAATCATTTTCTTCACATTTCAAGTTCCTACTCAGAAAAGTATATTTTTAATAAATATAAAAAAAGCTTTTAAAAATATAAAAAATAAACAAAATTATCCAAACTTAGCCCAAATGGATCCAATAATCGATCATATGTACGAAAAAACAGGGTACGAATGCAACATAGTACTTGGAAAAAGATGTACATAATAAAAGTTGTTGAAAATAGTGAATTCAATTGGCCATTTTCTAGAATTCAATTGGTAATTGAATTTTAGAATCAATACCATTCATTGACAATTAATTTCTCTATTCAATTATTTTGTAACCCTCCATAAGAAAAGTTCTATATAAGAACTCCTTTTGTATTCTGCAGAGAAATGAGATATGTACAGAGGTGAATATGAAATATAGAATACAGGGAGAGGGGAAAGAAAGAGAGACCAGATTATAATTGCAAATTGTGTGTGAGAGAAAAACAGACGAAGTACGTTCAAGTAGTCGATCTTTGGAGGTATTTCAACGTTCGGATTAACCGTTTTATCCTGGGAGAGTGACGCTTGTGGAGATACCTACTATACCCTTAGTATGTGGTGAATCGTTTTTAAGGAAACAGCGTTTGCAGGACTCGGTTTGCATATTTTGTTTATGATATTTTTCTGCAATTTCGTTTTATGTAAATTCAGTTTATTGTAATCGTTGAAAGTTAATAAACATGTATTTTTTAGACCACCGAGCATATATTGTGTTGTTAATATTATCCAACAATAGCATAATTAAGTGAACTATTAAATGATAAACAAAAGTTTAATATAAACAAAAATAAATAAAATAAAATAAACTAAGAAAATCATTATAAATAATTGGACCCAATTGGCTGCCTACCACAACTAGTTACCGGAGCTTGCAGCAGGTCTAAGGCCACGTTTGGCAATTAGCTTTAAGTTAGCTTAAAGTTAATTTTTTTTGTCTTTTTGCTTAAAAGCCTAAAATGCTAAAAAGCATCATTTTTTAACTCAAAAACTTTTAGTCTTTTTTTTTACATAATTCTTTTTTATATTTTTTAAAAATATCATAATTTTTATTATACACATCTATTTTTTTTTATAAAAATTATATTTTCAAAATTTACTCGTCAAAATCTATCAAACAAAATTCATATTGAATATAAAATTAACTAAAACAAATTTAAAAAATTATAATAATTTTAAGCAAATTTTTTTTTGTTTTTGACATAAAACTATTTCAAGTCTTTGACTTAAAAAACATCCCATAGCTTCAACTAAAAGAACTTGTTGTCTTTTTAGTTTAAAATGATTTAAAGCCAAAAACCTTAACTTAAAACTGATTACCAAACGAGACCTAAATTTGTATAACTAGAATTTAGAATTTGTATATAAACAAAACACATTTTGATTTCTCTAATCATAAAGTATGGTATTGATTGCCAAATTGCACTTCTATCCAAAATGAAAATTTAAATTTAAACGACAATATGTTTACGACTATGTGTGAAATCCACTAATCATTGATACACCCACACAACATAAAAAATTAGATTTAGCTTGTTTTGCCGGATATAAGTCATTTTTGGCAATAGTATTTATAATTTGGTCATGCTAATTTTGATATTTTATTTTACATCGATGAGAGATATAAATTATGTCGGTATATAAAAAAATTTATGAGTTACTACTAATAACTTGGATTTATACATTTTGTGCTGCGTTATTAAGCTTTATATTCGTGTTATTGGGTTAGTGGTCTACTTGAATCGATATAAATAGTATCAGAGCTAGCTTTGGTTCTTGTGACGGGTAATATGACGGTGTGGATAGAGGAGTAGAGGCTCTGGAGGGAGTTAGAGATGCTGAGATTGTATATCTTGTGCACACTAATGAACTGCTCGTGTCGGCTTATCACGGGATGGGTCTTCCACATCAGTATGATAATATGACTGTTAAAAAAAGTTGCCTAGTCCGTAAAATTGGTCCAAACTGATCTAAAACGACGATTCGATTAGATTTTTTTTAGTTTACCAGTTTGGTTCTAGTTTGCAAAAAAAGAGAATCGTATGATATAGTTCAGTTATTGATTTTAGTCTTACGAATCTGATTTCAAATCGAAATGTTTGAAATATGTTATAAAATTAAATATTCTAAATTTATATTTATA